>JAATLQ010032206.1:0-55553 GCA_013421005.1 Heliconius erato x Heliconius himera | reverse complement strand
CAGCGTGAAGCTGATTTATTTATTTTAAGTAAACAAAATTGAATTGTTAGTAGAGATTACCTTCATAAATCATAACAGTAAAGTTTAAATCGTAATTAATTCAACACAGAGATAAAGAACGATTTGATCTTCAAAGAAATATCAAGTAAATACATAGATTTTTTGGTTCGTTCGTTCGTTTGAAATAAATCTATATAAAAATGCCTAAAAACATCCTTTCTACGTGTACTCTGTAATAAATACATATTTACCAATTATTCATTTATCTAATAATATGCAAACAGGAGTTAATATGCAAACATTACAGTTATTTTAGAACACTAGGTTCCCTCTGCCTACCCTGCCGTGTGCCGGGATACAGCGTGAAGCTGATTTATTTATTTATTTTATTTTATTATAGTTGTCAATCAATTCTGCTTAAATCAATAATCATGTATTTTAAGCGGGCGAAGCCGTGGGCGGGCCGCTAGTTTATAATAATTTAAATTTTATTGATTTATATTATTTTTTTCTTTCATGTCTCAACATTCCAAGCCCACCGGAAGGACATTTCAACGCGACGACGACGGCGGGCGAGAATTCTCTTCGAAAAATATATTTTATACCGAATAGAACGTTTTATATTGACAACGCATTCGCACTTTATGAACCCCTTTATTACTTTTTATGGCGTTTTTCATATTTCCTTAGCGCTGGAATGGGGTTGGAATTCAAATCCGCCGATTTATATTATAATCGATGGTGCCGATGAGATTACTGTGGGGTTATCAATTTTCTAAGTGTCTTGGGAATATTTTGTGATTAAAACTAAATATATATTTTTTTAAACATTTTTAAAGTGTTATTCCACACTTAGGAAAGAAAAATACTTATTTAGAAAACGTATAAAAATTTTAACGTAGCGGGACTCGAACCCGCGCCTCCTGGAAACCGACCAGGCGCTCTGACCACTAAGCCATACGTTCTCGCCAAGCTACGTCGAAATTTTTATACGCTTGTTACAACTTATTTTACTTTACTTATTAATATATTTGTTGCACTGCGTCAAGATCAATATGGTCGACGATCACCAACGACCAAACCGGAAGCGGGAATAACCTTTGAAAAGGCTCTTCTAGTTCTTCAAATCTAGTGTCATCTGAGTGAGAATGAGAACGAGAGTGGGAACGCAAGCTATTTGTCTATTTTACTGATAGACCGATCAATTTTCACTTCACAAAAAGCATAAGTTTTTGAAAAAAAATGTAGGAATAAGCAACGCACAGATAATGGAAGGCGCACAACAATTCGTATATAAGAAAATGTTTGATGTATCTACATTTTGTATCCTGCTATAGCAAGGTAGACAGAGGGAACCTAGTGCTAAGACAACATGTTCCCCACTTACCAACCAATTTTCAAGACATTGCGTTTAAGCCACAATCGCTGTTTACGTCACAAAATACGGAATATGATGAAATATTCGACTTCGGGACATTGCCTAAACTCAACGCTCCTTTTTCCGTACCAGAGCGGAGAAATGGGACGAATTCATTTCTGAGAGTGGGCATCAATATATATAATAAAAACAAACAGACAGAAACATGCAAAAAAAACATAAAATTTCCACTAAAAATCGAACTCACTACCTCTAACATTCAACACATCAGTCACAATAACAACTGAAATCTCCATACAAAACTACCTAGTCACGTCCAAATATAACAATATGCGAGACAATTACAATTTCAAACTTCTCAGTACAGATCTTTATCAAGTAAAAATATTTTTATTACAAACCATAATAATATTATGAACATAATATAATATAACATAATGCTTCACTCGAATTTGAGTTTTTTTTTGAACAATTGAATAAAGGCATTCGTTTTTATTTACGTCAATGGGTTAAGGCTCCGTAATTTATTTTTTTTTAAACTTTTTTTTCAGCTTTTCGCTGTATTCTGTTTATAGTAGGGTAGGCAGGGAGGGGGACGCTAGTGTTAAGACATTCCGTTTTCCACTTTCTGCTGAATTTTTCGAGACATTGCGTGTTGAGTGGCGGTATTCAATGGTGGGCTTTGGCCTTGTTGCCAAATAAGATGAAAAATATTATTTTATTTTTATTATTATTATCAGTTTCACGCTGTATCCTGCAAACAGCAGGGTAAGCAGAGGGAACCCTAGTGTAAAGGCACTCTATTCCTCACTTTCCGCCTAGTGCTGGAGGAATTGTGCGTCGAGTGTCGGAACTCAGCCGCGCTTTGCCTCGTCACCAGAGCGAAAAAATGAAAATATAAGTGTGGATTGAACTCACAACCAATCGATTTAACAGTCACACTGTGTACCCCTGCGCCACAATTGGCAAAGAAATTAAATTTTTATTGAATAAAAATTCTATTTTTATATTTTACAAAAAAAAAGGTTTTTTTCAGCTTCATGCTTTATTCTGCACTGCATGAAGAGCGGCGAAAGTCAACGCCCCACTTTACCTCCACACAAAGCCAAAAAAAAGAAAATATTAAATACTTCAACACCTCGAATGGAAATCGAACTCACGACCGTCGCATTCGTAGACACGCTTGCACCCCTGCGCCACGACTGGCCTCCTATTATGTAGATATATTAAAAAAAATTCAACTTAAATTATTATATCCCCTTAACAGGCTGTGGACATAAAGCGGTATCTCAGATCAAACTGCTTAAAGAGACGCGCTACGACCATTTGTTTGAAACTTATGGAAATCGGTGACTCGCTGACTCTTTTAAACGAAATGATCTTGACGAATTGTTAATATAATTTTTCTAGGGTTTATTTGTTTATTTAGCTTTTGAGCTAACTTAGGATTAAAGGAAGGAATATTTTTTTTTCCAAAGTACTATTTGCTATGAGCTGTATCCCGCACACAGCAGGGTAGGCAGAGGGAACCTAGTGTTAAGACATTTCGTTCCCCACTTTCTGCCGTTTTTTTTCTGGAGGCATTTCGTGTTGAGTGGCAGAACTCAATGCCGCGCTTTGCCTGGACACCAGAGCGAAGAAATGGAACATATAAAATTAAGTAAATATTTTATCTCCTCGAGTGGGGATCGAACCCTCAACCATTCGATTTTACAGTCACATTTTGTGCCCCTACGCCACGACTGGCCTCAATTTTGTTTCAACGATCACATAACTATAAACTGTTAATTCTCAACACATAATGCTTCCAGTATTTAGTGTAAAATGGGAAACCAAAGTGTCTTAATGGGAATGGAGGATGTTAACACCAGGTTTTAAGGTTCACTCTGCCTGTTCTGTTATGTGCAGGATATAGCGTGAAACTACTGGACTCAGAAAATGGAGATTTGGCATAGATCACGAAATGTATGGATTACGAAGAGGATTTTTTGAAATTCGTACGGAAACTGGAAATAATTGAGTAGAAAACTTTTAAAAATTGAACGTAGACTCGAACCCACACCTCCTGAAAACCGACCATGCGCCCTGACCACTAATCTTAGTAGTATTTTTTTCCTATGTGTGGAATAACACTTAAAAGATGTTAAAAATAACGGGTTTTCCATTTTACATCTTGAAGTATATCTATTTCAAAGCCAGTCGTAGTGCAGGGGTACAAAGTGTGACTCTAAAACGCAACTCAATACGCAATGCGTCCAGAATTCAGCAGAAAGTGGGTAACAGAGTGTCTTAACATTAAATTCCCTCTGCCAGCCTGCTGTGTGCGGGATACATGAAGTTGATTTTGATTTTATTTTTTATTTGCCATTTCCATTGCAAGTTGAGTGGCAAAACTCAAAGCCGTGTTTACCTCGTCACCAGAGCGAGGAATTGAAAATCTTAAATACTTAATTTCTTCAGCTGGGAATCGAACAGACAACCTATAGTGTTTACAGTCGCACGCATGTGCCCTCGCATAGTCAAAAATTAAAAATTAACTATTAAATTCGATTACCGGAAATCGAACCCGCTACCGAACAACCATTGAGCGGTATAAAGCCCGCAACATAAACAACATTTTACCACGTACCGGTAATGACATACAAAGTTGGTAAAAACAAAGCCTCGCGCCGGGTGATTAATAGAAGCAATGACAATCGCTAGAGATCAAAGTGTTGTATCGTTTCATTTTGTTCTCAAACGAAAAATGGTAGAAGTGAGTTTTTTTTTTATTAAAAAAAATATCCTTCACGCTGTATCCCGTATAGCATGGTAAGGTAGAGGAAAAGTAGTGTCATGACACGATGTTGTCTCAATTTTCACTCAATTTTTGGAAACATTGTGTGTTAAGTGGTGGGAGTCAATTATTTGGTTTGTTTTATTACCAAAACGAAGAAAGTAATTTATTTTCCTGTGACAGAATTGAACCCACATTCGTTGTGTTTACAGCCAGCTAAGACGACTAACATATTTTAAAAGTTTTTTTAAAGTCTGATCTGATTGTAATCGTAATAGTTGTGGGTTTCCCAATCTAAGAAATTATTTTAATTTTTAATTTTCATTATCTTTTAAGGGCATTTCTTTTATGTTATTATATTTTCTTATATTATATTGTACAGATACTATAAAGTACATTTAAGGACTTCGCTCTGGTGTTGAGGCAAAGAGCTTCGTTGAGTTCCGCCACACAACACGCTATGCCTCCAGAATTTGGCGGAAAGTGGGGAACAGTGTGTTAACACTAGGTTCCCTCACTAGGTTCACTAGGTTCCCTCTGCCTACCCTGCTGTGTGCGGAATATGGTGTGAAACTGAAAAAAATAAATTATAAATGTATTGTAAGCAAAACTAAGCAACTATCTTGCATAATGATTAATGATATTATATTTAGTGTTAAAACAAATTGACCTCCATTTCATTCATTTCCACGGCGTGTTTAATTGCGTAACCTAACGCCGCATTCCAAAAAAAAAAATCCAATTAAAAATTTTCAGTTACACCACTATCATATCCGCTCTCATGTATATTCCGATGCAGTCGATGCATACATGCATTGTTACTCCAATACTTTGATGCTTTGAGTGGCTCGGTAGTTTGTTTTACCCTTAACCAAATGGGGTATTTTTGCTGGTTTAAAATATACTTTAATACTTAGTAATAGGGTTAAAATTAGTTCAGCAATTTTGTAGATATCAGTAGCGTGTCTTAAGAGGTATGAATAATAGATAGGTATTTAAACTGATATTGTTTTGTTTTGTTTTTAGAGTTTTTGAAATTCTTTCTTTTTGAAATTCTAAAATTTAAATGTATTTTTGAAGCTAAGAGATTGGGCCATCGATTGACTATAAATTTGCGGGTTACGGGTTTATTCCTCACTGAATTAATTATTTGTATATGTTTAATCTGGAAAGAAAAGAACGGCGTTGAGTTCCAACATTCACGTAATGTTTTATATTTGAACGGAGAATGTAGGACAGAACTACTCACTAATTGATTCTCTCTGCCTATGCTACTATCTCTAGGTGCTTGAAATTGGAATGATGATTGAAATATGTTAAATAAATAAATTAATTAATCAGCTTCACGTTTAACTCGCACACTGCAGGATAGGCAGAGGGAACCTAGTGTTAAGACACTCCGTTCCCCACTTTCTGCCGAATTCTGGAGGCATTGCGTGTTGAGTTGCAGAATTCAACGCCGCGCTTATCCTCGACACCAGAGCGAAGAAATGGAAATATAAATTTAAGTAAATATTTCATCTCAGATCTCGAACCTACAACCAGTCGGCTTTACAGTCACACTTTGTGTCCCTGCGCCACGACTGGCCTTTAGTATATTATGTACAAATATATCATTAAATTACTTAGTAATGAAGAATCGATTCTTTTTATTAATGAAGAATCGATTTTTTTTAAATTAAATTGAATTAAATTTTATATTGAATCTAAACTTGTATTACAGAATTTTTTATGGATATGGTTCCCATTCATAGGGGGCATATGAACCTGGTGTTAAGACACTCTGTTTCCCACTTTCCGTCGAATTCTCAATGCATTGTGATTTTAAATATTTCTGGGGGAAGGGAAAACGTAAAACGAAGAAACTAATCACTCGTCTTCTAAATAGTCGTCATTTAATCATCCCGCTTGACATGAAAGATAAATAAAAAAAACCAAATTAATCATCACTTTGGAGATGATAAAACACAGTTAATGCCCAATCGCATAATACGATTGCAATATATAGAAATATGAACCCCCAGAACTTTTGAATGCTTGAAAATATTTTAATTTTAGCTTCTTGATGAATACCGCACAAAGCAGTATAGGTAGAAGGAAGCTGGCCATCTAGTGCTAGGACACTCCTATCCTATTAAGACATTTCCGTACCCAACTTTCCGCCGAATTTAGGAGGTAGTGCTTGTTAAGTGGCGAAACTCAACGCTGTGATTTGCCTCTTTACCAAAGAAAAGAAAAACGCTAAATATTACATTCTTCGAGTGGGAATCGAATCCACAATCTGCTGCTTTTACAGTCGCACGCTTGTGCACTTGCACCACGACTAGCCTCAAAAATAAAACTAAAAATAATAGAAATAAACTCAGAAGAAAAACGACCACACTTACTTCAAATAAAACAAGAGTAAAGTCAACCCTGACAACAAAAACAATATCAAAAGCAATCGAAACAGCCGATATTTCGCTATGATTTTTAATTTCAAACTTTGTTAATCTAAGAGACGACCACAAAGAGATCGGTTCGTTGAAAAATTATTGAGGGGGTGCCCATAGGCTTTGTCTCTACCAACATAATATTACAACTGCTCTACAAAAATACGACTCTACCTTTCTAAAATAGAGTTCAAAATTGTATAATTCCATTTTTATATCAGTTCTAACAAATATTGGGATGTTATAAAGGGGGTTTGTGTAATAATCGTGATTTTTTAATCAAATTTCATCTGTAGCGGGCCTGTACTTTTCATTATTTAATTTTCGACCGCTCTCTGCTCCTTGGAGGGGCGTCGTTTGAAGCGTTTTTTTGCTTGTTTAAACACAGGATTCTGTCACAATGTCGATTTGTATAAATATTACAGGGATTTTGGGTGTTTTTAATAAATGAAATATATTGGAGCTATTAGTTTCAAGCTGTATCCCGGAAATAGCGGGGTACGTAGAGGGAACCTTTAAACCTAGTGTTAATACTCCATTGACCATTAAGACCCTTTCAGTCCCTATTTTCCATAAAATTTTCGTTGGCAGAACTCAATGTTTTGTGGTAGCTAACCACGTCAAAGATATGAAAAAATCTTCAAGTGGGAATCAAATCTACAACCTGTCGAGTTTACAATTATGCCCCTGTGCCATGACCAGCTTCAATTATATTAGAAACAGTGAATTATATTCTTCATAATATAAATATAAATAAATAAGGTACAAAAAGAGTAAAATGTTAGATTGCCTGACCGTCGTTGTCTGACCATAAATATAATGAAATAACAGTTAATCACGCTGTATCCCGCATACAGCAGGTTAGGCAGAGGGAACCTAGTGTTAAGACACTCCGATGCTTTGCATGTTGAGTGGTGGAACGCTTTTCTTTGCCTCGACACCTGAGCGAAAAAATGGAAATATAAATTTAAATAAATACTTAATTTACTCGACTGGGGATCGAACCCACAACCAGTCGCTTTTACAGTCACACCCCGTGCCGCTGCGCCACTATTGGCCTCGACAATGGAATGATGAGTGGAAAGATTATATTTACGTTCATTTCCTCGATCTGGTAAACAAAGGACGTCGTTGAGTCCTTAAAAGTTAAGTAAGTCTTAATACTAGTTTCCATATTGCTATAATATAGAAACTAGTAATAATAATATTGAGGCCGGTCGTGGCGCAGCGGCACGAGATGTGACTGCAAAACCGACTGGTTGTGGATTCGATCCCCACTCGAGGAGATGAAATATTTACTTAAATTTATATTTCCATTTCTTCGCTCTGGTGTCGAGGTTAAGCGCGGCGTTGAGTTCTGCCACTTAACACGCAATGCCTCCAGAATTCGGTAGAAAGTGGGGAACGGAGTGTCTTAACACTAGGTTCCCTCTGCCTACCCTGCTGTGTGCGGGATACAGCGTGAAGCTAATTTATTTTATTTTTATTTTATATTGCTATACGAATTGTTTAATTGAATAATATATCTCTCGTATTGACATTTCACCACATAATGATTAATACCATGCTATATAAGGGAATAGGGAAAAATGATGTTGCTTATTTATCCAGTGGTTATTTGTTTAGTGGTTGCAGTGGCCAATAGTGGCGCAGAGGTGCCAAGTGTGACTGTAAAAGCGAATGGTTGTGGGTTCGAATCCCACTCGAGGAAATTAAAATTTTACTAATATTTAGATTTCGCTACTCTAAAAAAAATCTACTTCTACTCTAATTTTTTCGTCTTAAAAGTAGAATCCCTCTGTCTAGCCTTTTGTGTACGGGATACAGCGTGAAGCGTGAAAATATTAAATATTTATTTCCCTCGAGTGGGAATCGGACCCACAACCTTTACAGTCACACGCTTGTGCCCCTGAGCCACCTATCACCTACCACTAGCCTCAAATAACTATTAATCACAGAATCAGAATGGGTTTTCACTTTAAATATTAGAAACATTTGTTCCACTATTATTTTATTTATATACACAGCTAATTCGTTTTGAGAACTATATAAAAATATTAATATCAAATAAATATGGTCCAAAAAAAAATCCTTCAAGACCATCATGTCAATGAAACAGCGATGATATGAAGTATGCTATGACGTATTCAGGCCTTTTTTCCCCACTTTATCTGACGAGGTAGCTTCTAAATTATATATTATAATTATATTAATGTTTTATCGTAATTGTCTGAGTGACCGTAACTGCCCGTGGCTGGATCCCGATTTGAAAAAATGAGGATTATATTTAAATCATTTTCATTTTCCATGTTCTGACAAAAGAAATCAAACCTTTTAAGTTTCAACCTTCAACTAACTAGATCTCAAAACTGGGCAGGAACTCTCTACTTCTCCTTTCAGCTCTCAAACGGAGTATTTTGACACTGGCCTCACTACCTACCTATCCTTTCTGAAAACAAAAGATACGTAAAGCTAAAAAATATATAAGAACAAATAATTTATACCCACTGGGTACCTATAGTAGAGGTTGTCTTGGCAAAGCATGTGACCGTAAACGCGATGGGTGTGATTTCGATTTCCGAATATATTTTTTCAACATATTTTTTCGTATGCTTTGCTCTAGTAACAAATCAAAACAACAATCACTTAAACCTATCTCTCGATCTCTACAACAGCATTTATAAATAAAACCTCCCATCCCAAAAGCTCACTTTCCAATAACTAAAAGTCACTCAAAATAGAAGCTTTTCCAAAGCTTTTTCCAATTAACATCGTTTAGCCATTGAAAAAGGCGAACACAATATGCAAATCGAATCCCGGTTTCAATAAACCCCGTGGGAAAATGTACGGAGTGTGAAAATCCCCGGGAAAAACGAAAGGGAAACGACAAGTCCGAGCTATTGATAGGTTCCGGTGCTTTTCAGGGCTTTTTTTGTAACGTAGCGTAGCTTATATAGATTTTTTTTATATTGCTTGCAGCTTGAATATTGCTCTATATGTAGAGATTGTTGTTCATATTTTATTTTTTGTGCTTATATTAGTAAATGCTTAGCCGCACAGCATCCGAATGAAAACGTGAAAGTAGTGGATTCGATTCCCACTCGAGAGAATAAAATCTTTTCATTTCTTGTTATTGTAACTAGACATAGCGACGTAGAGTTCCGCAACGTAATACGCAATGTAAAGACATATGGTCAGAAACCGTTTAAGGGCTAGATTAACTCCACCTTTCCTACTAAAGATAATACCCTAGGAAAGAAGCAGAATATAGCCTGAAGCTTATTATATTAATACGTTTAAAAATTGCTAGTTTAAAAAATTATCAATTAATAAATTAGCGTTCAATTCGACCTTGATGTTTTTTACCCGCTTTGTTAGATCTTTCTTAGAGCATATCCCTAAAATTTTACCCTATAATATGAAAAGTGGGAAACAGAGTGCTTTATCTAGGTTCCCTCTGCCTAACCTATTCTACGGGAAAAAGCAAAAAAAACTGTTTTTAATTTCATTATATCAAAGTAGAGCACACATCAGCCAATAGCAATAAACATCTAAAGTTCAAACATATATTTATAGACTGAAAACCATTGAAACGTGCCCAAATGGGACCCTCCTTGTGTGTCCTTTTCGTATGTATGGCAATTTGTAAGGCGCTATCTCACTCTGGCATTGAAGGATATCGAATGTTCGATGCAACAGGTTATTGGAGCTAGGGGTGGCAGTTTGATTGATTTTCATTTATGGAAAATATTTTAAATATTATATAATACTTTTATTCTGGTAAAAAATGGTGTTGAGTTCCGTCAGACAAATTGGGTAGAAAGTGGAGAACGGAGTGTCTTAATACTTGGTCTCCTCTGCCTATGATGCTATATAGAGGGATGCAGAGTGGGCTTTAAGGACTTAAGCTTAGCTTTTTATTGTATTTTTTTTATACTAGAGAAATATTGATACCACTTCTATTCAAGTATCACGTTGTATGCATCAATTAGCGCAAAACTATTAATTAATTAAAAGTTATTGATAAAAAAAAGAATACACTGTATGTAATAAATTAGCCCAGCTCTATATCCCGCATATAGGAGAATAGGTCCCTCTGCTGCAGAGGGAACCTAACGTTAAGAAATTCCATTCCTCACTTCCCACTCCAATTACCGAGATATGTGATATGTCTTGTTAAGTGGCGTAACTCAACCCGGCATTTTATCTTCTTACCAGAGCTAGTACTCTTCTTTTCGCAATATTTAAATGAAAATTAAGCGACAACCCTATTAACTCTGATCGTTTTTCAACGTGTGATACGCGTCCCGTTACGGAATAGCAGCTTATTGGTGTCAGGTGAACAATGTTACTGAGCGGTGGAGATTAATTGATTCGATCTTCCTTTTGTTTGATTTTTTAACATGGAAATTTGCTTTTTAATATGATTTTTAAAGGGATTTTTTTTATTTTGGTATGGGGATGGGTCGTGGGTTCGTAGTCTTGGGTTATTGTTCATCTACTCCAAGCAAAAGAGGTTATTAGACTAATATATATTTGAGTTTTACCATTTTCTAGTTTATACTATTTGAGATATAGTTAATAATTAAAAATATTAAATGATTCCCCCGAATGGATACTGAACCCATAATCATCGCTTTACAGTCCAACGCTGTATTACTGCACCATAATCACCACTATTATTTAATATCATATATTTATCATCGGATGTAAGTAGACACTTATATTATACAAGATGGATGATTTCTAATATTATACATCAAATTCGCTATTTACCACTAGTAAAGTGCCAATTTAGTGATGTACCGAGAACCATCGATTCGTAACCAATCGATAAGTATCGGTAATTTAACTAAAGTACGAGTATAGCTATCGAATAACGCCCAGGGTTGTAATCATGGTGATATGGTAATAGAATTTAAAGGAAAATATACGGCTTAAACCACGATATAGAGGCTGTTGTGATGCAGTGGGTAAGCCTTTGAATGTTTGTAGATTCGATTCCCGCCAGGGTAATGATTATATTTAAATTGTTTACTTGATCCCGTACTAATAGACAAAGTGCGGCGTTGAGTTCCGCCACACAACACGACGAATTTTGGAGAAACGTGGAGAATCTAGTGTTTTAACCATACAAATCTGGTAATTATAGATTATGTTTGATTACAATTGGTACATGTAATTGTATCGAATGTGTGTATTACATTTTAACAAAACTATTTAATTTACAAGTACATGGGACACACCTTAACGATGTTTCCCGCATAGAATTAAGACAGTGTGCACCTTTTTCCGGCCTAAGACATAGACATAGCGGAACTCAACGCCGCAGCTTGTTTTGTGAATAACCAGGAAACGATAATACCCCTGTGCTACGATTGGCCTCAACATCACAAAGTGATTAATCACTACAAAATACACTACAAAAAAATTAAGGCAAAATAATACCTAAATACATTTTTCGCTATCCAGGTTCACAAAATAGAGCAAGAGACAGACACGTATCGGTCTCTTTGTAGAGTCGTGTGGAAATATGGCCCTCGGCGAAACTAAAGAGCTGCTATGAAGTAGACGTGACCTCTTACAGAGTTGAAATAGTAGGTTTTTGTTGTGTTCTTTCATATCCTGTGTTTTATGAAGTGTATATAGTGATCGTGTGCTGTAGTGACTGTATTCTCCGTTTTCTGTCCATTTGAAGGTAGTGTTTCTTAAGTAATTGAATGTGTTTTGACAGGATATTTAGCGTGAGACTGCGGCGGTTGTGCCTTCGCTCTGGTAACGAGATATAGTGTGGTGTTGAATTCCGTCATTCAACACGCAGTGCCTTCCATCAGGAAGGGAGAGTCTTAATCTGAACGAAATGCTCGTACGTTGTAATTTTTTTTATGTTTAATAGTTAATTATTGTATCTATTATTAAAATGTTTTGATTGTGTTATTTTAGAAAACATATTATTTATATTATTATTTTTAATTTTTATATTTTATAGCTTTTCAGCTTTAAATTAACTTAACAAATGATTCAGTTTTATGCTTTTTCCTGCATAGCTGAGTAGCCAGATTCTCATTTAGGTTCACGCTGCATCCCTCACATAGCAGGGTAGGCAGAGGGAACCTGGTAATCTAGTGTTTAGACACTCCGTTGCCATTAAGACACTGTCGACCCTCATTTTTCGCAGAAATCTCACATTGCGTGTTAAGTGGTAGAACTCAACGCCTCACCTCGCAACCAGAGCGGGAAAATGAAAATATTAAATATTTAATTTTCTCGAATATTACAAAAAATACCAATAACCGTACAAACAGGTAAAATAAAAAAAAACCGGACAAGCGCGAGTTGGGCTCGCCTATCGAAGGTAGGGAGTAAAAGAATTGAGGTCTTGAATTTTTCTGAAATTCAAGCATAGCTTAGCCAGAACCCTTTCATCTGATACCTCACTTGAACTAGCGGCTTAAATATCAAATTTTAATATCAAATTCATAGTGAACTAGTAGATACAAATTTAATACAAAATACTAGCTACAAAATTCACAATTCTAGGCTAACAGGAAGTAGTCTATTAAACTTGATTCTTTTGGCTATTATTTTTTATGATTTAACCACAAATGTACCTATAGTTTTTAGATTTTTTCCTGAACTACCGAACCCTAAAAAACTGAAAGGTAAATTACCCAGTTCCTTTTACCTGTACCTTACCTTACCTGTCTACAAACGCCTAACACTGCTCTCGTTTGATCCCGCTATTATGCTAAGTGATGTGTACCTAACTTCTTTGTCGGAGCGGACATTGGGCGATAGTTCGCATAACTTAATACGTATTTCTATTAATGTTTATGTAATCAATATTAAATGTATAAATAATTTTACTTCACACTGTATTCCGCACACGGCAGAGTAGGCAGAGGGAACCTAGTGCTAAGACACTCCGGTCTCCACTTTCGGCTGAATTCTGGAGGTATTGCGTATTATGTGGCGGAACTCAATGCCTCGACATTTGAGCAAAGAAGTAGAAATATAAATTTAAATTAATATTTTATTTCCTCGACTGGGGATCGAACCCACAACCAGTCGGTTTTACAGTCACACCTCGTGCCGCTGCGCCACGACTGGCCGGATATAATCATTAGTAGGACAAAACCAGTTTCTTAGATTTCATTACGTACTTATAAGTTGACCTAATAAAACATGTCACAAGCTGAATAACGATTTTTTAATAATGAGGTCAGCCAGTGCAAGAGCACAAGCGTGCGAGTGACATTGTAAACGCACTGGTGTGGATTCGATTCCCACTCAATGAAATAAAATATTTAATATTTTCATTCTTTCGCTCTGATGTCGAAGCAAAACGCGGCGTTCCGCCACTCAACACACAATACCTCCAGAAATTGGCGAAAAGTAGAGAGTGTCTTAACACTAGGTTAACGCATTTTGCAGGGTAGGTAGAGGGCTACCTACTCTGCAAAAAGCGGGATATAGCGTGAAGCTGAAAAAAAAAATAATTAAAACATTCAAGCATCAAAACCATTCAACATTAACAAGAACAACCAAAAGTTCACAGCATATGCTATAAAGATATGTAGCACGTATCAAAGGTGTGCTTACTCCGTAAAGGCATATTTCTACATCATCACCGCACTTCTACATACATAATGTACCTACATTATTGCTTTAATAGATAATATAAAATGACCATACTAGGTAGGGGCCGTTGTCGTTGTGGATTCGATTCCCACTTAGGGAAATTACGTGTTCAATATTTTCATATTTTCGCTCAGTACCACACTGTCTGCTTATGAAATGAGGCAAAGCGTGGCGGTCTACAATACAAGACGCAATGTCTCGGAATTGGGGGTGGAGAGTGGGGAACGAAAGTGTTTTAAGGCAAATCGCGGCGTTGAGTTCTGACACTCAACACGCAATGCCTCAGAATTCAGCAGAAAGTGGGGAACGGAGTGTCTTAACACTAGGTTCCTTCTGCCTGCCTTGCTGCGTGCGACATACAGCCTGATGCTAATTAGATTTTAAAAAAGTAAAAAAATATATTTTCTAGCACCTACTACATTAAAAAAAAACTAGAAACAGAAAACAAACTTAGACTAAATAGCAAACACAAAACGAACTAAAACAAAGTGAAATTGATGTTTAATTCATTACATACATAGATGAGTCGACTGTCAAGTGTTTAGGCAGATTGCTAGTCAGTACGAACAATTAGCTGGCATTGTTCGATATAAAGTGTGCCCAGTAATGGCACTGGGTTGGGGAGGACGGGGTTATGTTGACATGGCTGTTGTTATTTATATGTTTTTTTTTCATATAATAAATAAAATTAGCTTCACGATGTATCCCGCACAGAGGCAGGCAGAGAGAATCTAGTGTTAAAACACACATTGCATGTTGAGTGATGGAACTCAACGTCGCGATTTGCCTCGACACTAGAGCGTAGAAATGAACATATAAATGTAAATAAATATTTCATATTCTCGAATGGGGATTCAATACACAACCAGTCCATTTACAGTCACACTTTGTGCCCCTGCGCCACGACTGGCCTCATGAGATTAAAAGAATTTAATTTTAAAAAAAAGTTGAAAGATGAAGAATGAGTATTTTTTTTATTAAATAACATTTTTTACCATTTCTCAGCCATGTACGTACAATTTTACTGTTGAAACATTGAGAGCATTGTGTATCTTTCAATCGTTTACTTACTTAATTGATCATTTTATATAATATTTAGAAATTATTGATAATAATAACCGTACTCAAAGAAAATATAATTACTAACTAATTCATGTTAAACGAAAATTGATAAGCGATATCAGATTTATTATTTCTCAAATGACTCAAAAAAGACCATACAGATGTACTGTTTCACCACTTAACACGCAATATCCCGATATCGGGTAACAAGTAAATAACATAAGTGTCTTAACACTATGGTTTTTTAACCGGCAGTACAAATCAAACTGTAAGCTAAAAATAAATACTCATTTTACTTAAATAACTAATTTCATATATACTTATTGATATTTTTCCTCATTATTGTGAGGTCGTCGTGACCCAGGGTCCCAGGTCTTAATATTTTAATTTCTTCGCTCTGGCACCAAGGCAAAAACCCGGTGTTGAGTTCCGCCAATCAACACAAAGCGCCTCGAAAAATTGGGCAGAAAGTGGGGAATGGAGTGTCTTATCACTATGTACCCTCTCCCTACCCTGTTCTGTGCGGGATACAACGTGAAGCTGATATTTTTCCCACTAAAGCCGTATCCACACGAATCCGTCGTACTCATCTATAAGTCTAGTACAGCTGCATTCGAACGAATGGTCACGTTCGTATAATATTGCTTCTACTGTTATTAATCGCTTAGCTTAGAGGTTTCATTCATTATATTCAATAGACTAACTAGACTTTCATTATACAGTGTGATTATAATAAAAAGAGGATATTATCCACTTGTCAGTTGTGTCAGTTATTGAGATATTTTTTTTTATTATCTTCTCTTATGTTTCTCCTTCATGGAGTAGACTCTGACTGGTTGTTATATTGAGTTTTACATGTCATTTTGCCTTTTGAGAAAATATCTATATTGTTTTTCAAATATATTTTTTTTCTGTGGAATTACAATGAAATTAACAATAACATAAAATATTTTCTTAGGTCTTGGACTCACTTCTTTTTGTTGTTTGTCAAATATAAATATTTAGTGACATTTGAGTTTTAATTGAGGATTGTGGATTCGATTTCCATATATAAATTAAAAAAAAAATATCTATAACTACGCCGCAACAGATTCCAACAAAAACATACTGAAACAACAAACACCACCTAAACCTACAAGAACAATCATCCATATCACATTTAACCGGGGAAACGCAAATTGTTTTGAAAATCGTCTCCCATACATACACACTTGTGCTACCGCAGTAAATCCACGTATCTGCGGCTGCCAACGTCGCGATTTATTTTAACACATTTTGTTTATAAATTATATAATGCGATACTGTACGCGTTTCGGGAGATTTTGCGGTGTAGATTGTATGGGGATGATATTACCTACTTGGGTATAAGACGTTTGTAGAATTGAAATGTTAACTTATAATCTTGAAAATTGCCCGTGATAAAATAAGAAAAAATAGTAGAGATATTACAAAAAATAAACTAAACATTGTAGAAGTTTTGAGTCCAACTGGGAAAATTTTTATATCATCGCCGAATCAAATCGCTGGTGACAAGATAAAACAAGGCGTTGAGCTCGGCCACTCATAATGCAATGTCTCGAAAATTAGGCCAAAAGAAATGAAGTGTCAAAGTATAGAATCTGAAGCTTAAGATAGTGAATTAGATAAAAATAAGCTGTAACGAAAGTTTTTAGATGAAAATAAAATATATTACAAGTTCTTGATATTTTTTAATATTTAAATAAATAGTTAAAATATTTTTCAATTTAAATTCTTAAAAAAGAAAAGAAATTAACAACCATTTCTAGAAAAATATTACTTTAAGAAAATATTAAAAACATAATATATTAACATCTTACTAAGATTCCACGACATACAGGGTGTTAAGAATGCTCACGTACATTTCCTAGCACTCGCGCTTTATGTAGGGCATTTATTCTTACCCCGAGGGGTGGGAACCACCCCACTGTTTTGTTTACGAACACCGATCTATTGGTAATTTAATTGGATGAAAGTATTGTGATTTTGTATTCACATGTCTTTAGTGTTTTGTGGATGGGGTGAAATCTTAATGAAACATGGTTGTGTCTCGCATTCTGTTTACATTAAGATGCATTTTCAAAAATCATATTGTTTTAGCTTTACACTGTATCCCGCACGTAGCACGGTAGGCTGAGGGAACCTAGGAAACCTAGGGCTAAGACACTCTGTTCCCATTAAGATATTTCTGTTCCCCATTTTCCGCTGAATTTTTTGAGGAATTGATTGGTGAGTGTCAGAACTCAACGTCGTGCTTTATCTATCTTGATATGAAAAATAATTTTAATTCATCCATGTTATGTTTGCAGTCTCACGTTGTGCCAATATGAAGACAGCTCGAAACAAAAACATATTAGTTCAAAAAATAAATATAACTTAATATGCGGCTTATGAATAGCAATTTTGGTACTTTTTGGGAAGTAATTTTGATATCTTACAAAATATACATATTATGTCGATTTTAATTTACAATATCCCACAACTTCGGCGGAAAATGAATTACGGAGTGTCTTAACCCTAGGTTCCCTTTGTTTAGGTTCCTTGCTAGATAAAACATAACAGCTTCATTTATTTTCCTATATTGGACTTTGCCGAAAAAAACATTATACATAACTAGGTTCTACTGAGTTATGTTTAATACTAATTAACCCCAACCTCCCCCAACACAAGTACATCCCACACCTCAGATAAGAACTCCCACATTTAAAATCCCATGACACTCAAATGTAATATTAGAACGAAGATTCATATTCTGAATCCCACAAACCTATATATTCCTGTCTTCAACTCAATTTATTCGGCCTATAACAAACACATCGCGATCGCGACGTTATTTATTGGGTGAGAAAATTCTATGATATATCACCACCACTCCGCCTCGTTCTACCCTCAGTTCCACGTAAGGGTTGCGATTGCACACAAATCAGTCTGGAGCACGTGATGCGTGATTCTAATTTTTCTTTTCTATTTTCTCTGTTTTTAGAGTTTCTTATCATGGATTAAAATGTAATTTTGTAGATCATCTGTGGTTATAAGTTCAAGATCTGCATAGAAAACGTACATACATACCTAATGGAATTTTTTTTGTAATAATTTCTTCGAATAGAAATCAAATCCACGACCTGTCTCTGTTACAATCGCACGCTGATGCCCCTGCACCACGTAGTCATTTTATCTAACTTTTAATTTGGCAAAAACTCTTAGCTTTTTACTTTGGCGGAAAAAAATATATCCATATAATAAAATTCGAAGATTATATCAAAATATTTTTTAACTAACAGGACATAATCGATCAATTCTTAACCCATTATTTTTTAAAGTTTTCTTTGATTACTAGAAAAAAAAAATTAATATTGTATACATTCATACATAATGCTATAAGACTTTATTGTTAACACTTATATAAAAAATCTTTTAAAGAACTTCGCTACCCACTATCCGCTTATTGTGCTGTATCACAAGTATTATTCTTGGTTTTCTGCCCAATTTCTGGAATATTACGTATTGAGAGGCGGAACTCATCGCTGTGCTTTATTGCTCAGAGCGACTATATGAAAAAAAAGAACATGTATGGTCGTGCGAATCGAATTCACAATCGTCGCTTTTACAATCAGGCGATACACCGCTCCAACTATGGGCTCAACTACAAAATTTACAAAATATTTCATTAATATTTAACCATACATCCACAAAATCCATGACAAAAAAAAAAGAAAAATCGATACAAAAAAATCATACTTAAAATACAAAAAAACCAACAAATCCCATCAACTGAGTGCTGGTACAGTTAATATAACAAGAAGATTTATAGTAGAAATATCGCATCCACTGTTATCCCGCATAGTCATATTTTTGCATATCAAAAAGGGGAAAGAAAATATTTATTGTGACATCAACAATTCTATTTGGGAACCCGATTTCGTACATTTTGTACCTGGGCAAGGGTTTTGTGGGTGGTTCCCGTAGGGTTGTATTAGGTCGTACATCATAATATTGAAATATTTGGGACTGACTGAAGTGAAGGTGGATCGGCTGTTATTGAAACTGCCTTTGACAAATGATGCGACAATATTACGTTTGATGTGAGATTGGTTTTTTTTTAGCGTCACGTTGTATACACAGCAGGGTAAGTAGAGAAAGTAGTGTTAAGACACTCCGTTCCCCTTTTTCCGTCGAATACTGAAGGCATTGCGTATTGAGTGACAGAACTCAACGCCAGTATTTGCCTGAACACCAGCGAGGAAATGCATATATTAAATATTTCATCTCCTTGAGTTGAAATCAAGAGCATGAGGCCAGTTGTGGCACAGTCGGCACGATGTGTAACTGTAAAATTAAGAGATGAAATATTTACTTAAATGTATATTTCCATTTCTTCGCTCTGGTGTCGAGGCTAAGCGCGGCGTTGAGTACTGCCACTCAACATGCAATGCCTTCAGAATTCGGCAGTCTTAACACAAGGTGGTTGCCTCTGCCTACCCTGTTGAGTGCAGGATACATCGTGAAGCTGAGTTGGAATCAAACTCACACTTTGCTGCGCTGACAGTGACACTTTAAGTCTCTGCGCAACGACTGGCTTTAATCCTTTTTTTTATCGTTTCTTCATAATTTTATCTTTAATTAATAAAGGTAAGTTCAGGCTTTTCAGTGACTCAGTTGTTGATTAAACCTAACCTAACCTAGCTATTAGGTAATAGAGAAATATTAATATGGACGTTGTGGCTTATTGTCGCTTCGTTCTCATCAACTTCCGTTCCCTGTTTTCTACCGAATTATGAAGGCATTGCGTGTTAAGTTAAGATCACAACGCCGCGGAAATGAAAACTTTAAACATTTCATCTCCTCGAGTGGAAATCGAATCCACAACCTTTCGTGTTTACTATAAAATATATTGTTATTACTATTACCAAAATTAAATATCCGCGTAGGCATAACCTCCTATTAAACAATACATACATACAAACATAAATACATAAAAATCCATACAAACATACAGAAAATAAAGTAAATATTAGCGTATAAGATAAAACACCCGATCAAGACGGTACATTGGATCTGTAAAACACCTCCTCTCGTTACAATCGCGAACAAACATGGATATTCTTAAGGGTGCGCTTTTGTTTTGGAGCTATAAAATTTTGCTTTTTAATAAGAAAACTTTATAAATTTATAAAATAAATAAATCAGTTTTACGCTGTATCCCGCTTACAGCAGGACACGAGGAACCTAGTGTTAAGACACCCCGTTCCCCACTTTCTGCCTAATTCTGGAGATGTTGCGTGTTGAGTGGCAGAACTCAATGCCGCGCTGAACCTCGACACCAGAGCGAAGAAATGGAAATATAAATAAAAGTAAATATTTCATCTCCTCGAGTGGGGATCGAACCCACAACCAGTCGGTTTTACAGTCCACCTCGTGCCGCTGCGCCACGACTGGCCTCCAAGGCAAGATTTCAAAGTCATGGGCAATACAATCATTTACCCAAACGGGTTCGAATCCACATCCGTCATATTTACTCGTTGTAATTGTATTGTATTTTAAAGAACTTTTGCGTTAAAAATTAAAAATAAAATAAAGGTGATTTCTCTTTGGTTTATAAAATTATAAAAAGAAATTTCTCATAAGTGCAACATTAACGTAAATGACCTGGAGTGTTGAGTGGAACAACTCAACCCCTAACTTTGTCTGCTACCATTACAAGCGAGCGGGAATCGAATCCACATCCACCACGTACAGTACAATCTATATGCCTTAATACTTATACATTTCGTAATAAAGCTATATTTCTTCCAAGCAGCATATTAGCCGCCCCGGTTACCCCAAGACGTTCCCCAACCGATGTTTTCTTTGTTTAAACCTTAGTCCAATATTTGGCCCAATTATACAGTTGATTTCACACTTTAGTCAGTTTGTCTTTAACAATTCTGTTTTCTTATCGAAAATCTTTTGGTTTTTCTTGTGATATATTTGGTATTATGTGGTATGAAATGGGGGTGGTAGAATTATTTGGGAGGGTCTTTTAGTGCATTATTTATATTATAGCAAATTATATTATAGTATGTCACAGAACACATTTTTTACATTTTTAATATATATTTCCACGTGGCACAGTAGCACAAGCATGTAACTGTTAACTTAACAGGTTATGGCTCCGATTTCCATTTTTTTGGGATTGAAATATTTAATATTTTTACTTTCTTCGAACCCTCAACACGCAATGCCTCCAAAATTCAGCGTAAATTGGGCAACGGTGAGTCTTAACACTAGATTCCCTGCTTACACAGCTATATATACAGAGTGAAGCTGAAAAGAAAAAAATATAGTCTCGTCTTATTAACATCGACCCAACAACACAAACAAACATACAAATAACTACTAAACACTAACGTGATAATTTCAAACCGTCAACACGTAATTTATGTACAAACTTATCGATACTTAATGCATAATAGAGTGTGTTTGATCCAAAGGACCGAACCAGAGCGAAGATTAAACATTTTGGTGTGAATACTATTAATCAGATAGCCGATTGCAGTCTAACTAAACATTGGTTTAGTGATGTGCGTGTGATTTATCGATATTTCGTATTTAAAATTGGCAATTAAACCTGGCGTTAAGTAGTGGCTTTATGCCACTGCGTTTCGCATCAGGTAATGCCGGGCTCCGGCGCCCAACCCACCTTAAAGGCCGGCAACGAACCTGCAGCTCCTATGGTGTTGCATGGGGTCGTGGGCGGCGGTGATCACTTAACATCAGGTGACCCGAACGCTCGTTTGCCTTGTCCTTTTCCATAAAAAAAATTGTATTATCGTTGATTTAAAAAAAAAACAGTCGTGCATAAATACTTTGATTAATAAAAAAAACACGTACATAAATGTGCGATTGTATTGACAGGTTGTGAGTTCGATTGCCACTCGAGGAAATGAAATATTTAATGTCTTTTTTTTTATTTCTTCGCTCTGGTAACGAAGCAAGTTATAATGATTAATTGAATTTGATAAATTTTATGAGAGACTGTAAAATATAACTTTAAATATACTACAAATTAAGCAGGATAAATAAGTTATAGTATTAGATGACACATTTAATTATTTTTTTTTAACCTTTTTAAAGTGTTATTCCACTTAGATCTAAGTAAAATTTTGTAAAATAATGTAAAGTTAAAAATATAATTTTCCTATTATAGGTATTAATTGTATGTAAACGATAATATAATTAATATATATGATAAGGAAATTAATACATTTAAAAAGGGTACGGACCAAGTGTCTGTAGTGTTAAGAAATAAAAAAAAAAAAGTGTTATTTCTCACTTACGAAAGAAAATACATTTAATTTATATTAGCAGCATCTCGCTTTTTGTGCTAGTGTCAAGACACTCGTACGTTCTCTACTTTCCACAGAATTCCCAGACGGTATCTGGTTACCAGAACCACCTACTAACTAACCACGGCGGCCTCGATTTGTATTCTTAATATTTACCAAATCTTCGATATATTTCGAAACAACACTAAAACCGAAGGGATCGGGAAAGCGTCGGTTAGTGTGAACTAAATGAATCATTAATAATTCAATGTTAACGCGGATCGCGTTCCCGGCAACCACACGCCGATACTGGAAGTGTGTATGTATGTGTAGTTATAGCTACAGAACCTTAAGTGTTTGCTATAAATAAATAATAATCCTTTACTCATTGATTTACGATAAATTTATGGAGGCTAGTAGTGGCGCAGGATAATATGAAATATTTAATATATTCAATTCCTAGCTCTTGTAACGGGACAAAAGCGCAGCGTTGAGTTCCACCACTCAACACGCAATGCCTCCAGAATTCGGCGAAAACTGGGAACGTCAAAGTGTTTTATTGAGTTTGACTTGTTATTCTTATTGGCTAGGTTCAGAGGGTCCTGCTGCTATGTGCAGGATACATCGTGAAGCTAAGAAGAAGAATTGCTAAATGATTGGTTCTGTTGGTTGATCACACTGGTTGACTGGTTGTAGGTTCGATATTTACTATTTTTTTTTTGCTGTTGTTTTTGTTTTGCTGTGCTGTGATAGAGCCAGCATTGAATTCTATCACTCGATATACAGAGTCCCGAATGCGAGCGATTTTTTAAAATTATAATTTTAATCGAAAAATATCTTCTTCGTCCCTCAACTCAAATCTTCTAGAAAACTTGTCAGAAAATATAGAATCTTAACGTTAGGTTACTTTCCTTACCATCGAGGTAGAGATACGTAAAGAAAAAGGGAAGTGGGGAAAAAGAGTAAAAAATTTTTCCTTTTCTACATTTGAAAATTGTATAAGAATAAAAACCAGAAACACAAATCCCATATACATATCTCTATTTCAACCAACCAATTTCATTTCCATATTTTGATAGATCAACATAAATATTTGACAATACAAGTTCATAATAATTCAACAGAACCGTTTGCGTACAAAGTATCCAATCCCAAATGGTTATCAAACATAAAATAACATAACAACATAAAATTACATAACATAACGTATTCACGTCAACAATCTAATAAATATCTTTAGGAAATTCAAAGACACGAGCAGTGACCACCCTATGACAAGTATTATTTTGAGTTGGGATCGGTCACGCTAGGGCTGCTGAAATATTCTTATATATATAATAATAAGATAGTTGTTGTTCATTAATCAAAATGTTGATGCAATTACAGTTTGTCATAGGTTCAATTAATAATTTATTTAGATTTTCATACATAAATACATCATGGAATGGAGACATTTTTTTTTATGTTTCTTATCTCCTACTTCTAAGGTTTATTTGTATAAATTGTATTAATTTCTTTGCTCTGGTAAGATAAGGAGCGGCGTTGAATTCCGCCACTCAGCATGTATTGTCTCTAATTATGAGTAGAATGCAGAGAATGAAGTGTAAGGCACTTCGTTCTAGCTTAGGTTCACACCAGGTTCCCCCATCTGTCCTGCTTTATACGGGATACATCATGAAAGAGAAAAAAGAATTTTAAGACACCCTATTTTCCATTACTCATTCTTTATCATAAAATAGAGCAATATCAACAGTCTGAACGACCAAGTGTTAGCCCTATATATCATCAGATGAAAATCGCTCGAAGACCGGAACCGGAAGCTCCATCAAGTTTTGACGTTCAATATCCTTTCAAACTATGAAATAATGAGAGCCTCTCTTAAAAATTACTTGGTCGGTGTCAAATTTTTTACTGCCCGCCCTAGTTGTGGGCGGTCAGTGGTGAAGATATAATTTTGTATGAATAAAGGATTGAATATTTAAAAGAAAATTGATTAGAAATATTTTGAAACTATGTTCTATTTGCACTGTATCTAGTTAAAATCATTATACACAACATTATACAATGTTATGGGTCTGATTCCCACTTGGTGAAATTAATTATTTTACTTTCGTTCGATAACAAGAGAAAACGCGGCGTTGATTACCACCACTCAACACAGAATTTCTTGGAAATAGGGCAAGAAGTGGTAAACGGAGTGTCTTGGCTCAACCCTGGCTTCCCTCTGCCTACCTAGCTATCTGCGGAATATATCGTAAAGTTAAAATTACAACTTATTACAAACATTATAAACTATTCATTCATACACTTCTTCTTCTACACTTAGAAACATTTCCACAAAAATTACAAATATCAAATCCATAGCAATTAAACTATCACACACAAAACACACGAACTAAACCTGAACGATCCATCAAATCTAATACTATAATGTACAGCTAACCCTTCTGTCCATCGCATATCATTTGTTATGTCGAAACCCGCTATAGTACTGTTCCTTAATATCTTATATTTATTGTCAAAACGGTAGAGATGGGGCAAGGACGATTTGTCACGGGCTCGAGATGTAGCCCCCTATGGATGAATATGCTTAAGATAGTATTGTGTTTGTAATATTATTATTTTTTGTGTGTATTTTACTGTTTTTTTGTGGTATTTTCGCGTGTTTTATTTGGTTTTTGGTGATATGGAGTGGGTTATTGCAATTTTGGTATTGGCAATAATAGATAAATTAATTAGTTTAAAATTAGTTAAAGTTTTTAATTGGCAATATTACTGTATTGTAGAGAAAGCTTAGTGTTACAGCACTCTTTTCTTCATTTTCTGCCCAAAATTTAAGACATTACGTAATGAGTGGAGAAGCTCAAAACTCCGAAATATTTCCAACGCTTTGCAGGGAATGTATAGGGAACCTAGCGTTAAGAAAATTTGTTCCCTAGTTTCCGCACAATTTTTGAGGCGTTGAGTGCTTAGTGGTGAAAATCAATGCCGCATTACCTACCAAAGCAATAATATGAAAAATAAATCCATACATTGCATTTAATTTATTGAAATGAGTAATATATTTTTTTGTATGACATTCTAAGTTCTCTCTTCTAGAGAACCAGTTGTGGCGCAGCGGCACAAAGTGTGACTGTAAAATCGACTGGTTGTGGGTTCGATCCCCACTCGAGGAAGTGAAATATTTATTTACTTTTATATTTTCATTTTTTCGCTTTGGTCAGAGGCAAAGAGCGGCGTTGAGTTCCGCCACTCAACACACAGTGCCTCCAGAACTCGGCGAAAAGTGGGGAACGGAATGTCTTAACACTAGGTGCCCACTGCCTGCACTGCTGTGTGCGGGATACAGCGTGAAACTAAAAAAAAATTCTCTCTCTTACCATCTTACAAATAACCTATACCAAATTTCCATACAATTTCCGCTCATCGATCAGATAAAATCACGTACTACCCTCCAAAATATCAAAAGTGACAATTCGAGCTGAAATCTCTTAAATTTCCTACGATCACTCACATGACCCACACCCACCCACCATAGCAGTAGCAGCACCAAGTGTTAATACATGCTGACTTATTGATACTATATATCATGTAAACCCTTCACCCTTTAGGAATGGACGGTAGTGTGACATTTCCTTCTGATATTTTAAATTTACAATTCGATGTATTTATTCACATAAGAGTTTCACTGTAATTTGACGGTCGTGGGTTCGATCCCCACTGGTGGGATATGAATTATTATTTATCAATATTTTAATTTCTTCGCTCCGGCACCAAGGCAAAAAACCATTGAGTTCCGCCATTCAACTCACAATGCTTTAAAAAAAAATAGCAGAAAGTGTGGAACGGAGTGTCTTAACACTAGGTTTTTTCTCCTTTAATGGACGGGAGCTGTTAGAAGATCGTTGTTTAACTTTTTTTATATCAAACAGTCTTTTAGTGTCAAGTTACTCTCAACAGTACTTCCATTTTTATAATTTCACACTCTTTTGCCGTGTACAGCAGAATGAGCAGAACGTACATAGTGTTAAAACACTCCATTTATCACGGACCACTTATTTTAGAGACATTGCTTATTTAGTGACAGAACTCAATGCCGCATTTTGCCTTATTAAAAGAGGGATAAAATGACAACAAATCATTCTCTTATGCAAGAATCCAACCTCTTTCCCTTGATACCAGCACAAGGAAATAAATCGCAAAAATCGCGTTTCCAGTTTCCGCTTTAGCTATAGAACTATAAAATTTTTAACTAAATTACGAACTAACTTCACCAACTCAAGACTCAAACCCAGGACCCTTCAACATCACAACCACTCCCACAAAAAGATTCCAGCACAAAACTCGTCATGTAATCAGTCAGAGACACCCATAGAGGCAGTATTTGCATGAGGGTTGACAATAATATATGATCAATGACGGGAAGATGGGATAATCTTGTACTATAATATTTACCGTATATGGTTATCATTACTTATTATGTCCATATATGGATTTCGACCCCTTGATAATGCTTAATTTTGTGATGATCAAATTTTTCTTTTTTTTTTATTAGCTTCACGCTGTATCCCGCATGAAGGCTGGGTAGGCTAAAGGAGGCAAGTGTTAAGACACTCCGCTACTCACTTTGCGCCGAATGATGAGTGCAGGAACTCGATGTCGCGCTTTGCTTCAATACCAGAGCTCGAGTGGGAATCGAACCCACAGTCTGTCATCGTGTTATTTTAATATTTTTTTTCTTAAGATGAAGTAATTAGTCTATACATAAATATGTGATAATCGTATTTTCTAAATTAGAGATTTTTTGAAAAATATTCAGATTTTTTTGTTACTTTTATTTAGTCATTTTTCTTCTAATTTACAGTCTTAGTCTAAATTTGGTTTTTTTTACCAAATACATCTCAAACTAAAGCCTTTTTTAGTTTCAAGCTGTATCCCGCCGATAGACGGGTAGACAGAAAGAATCTGGGAAACTATTGTTACACACTCTCACACTTCATTCCCCACTTTCAGCCGAATCCTGAAGGCATTGTGAGTTGAGTGGCGTAACTCAACGCCGCGCTTTACTTCGTTACCAGAAGCGAAGAAATAAAAAATATTAAATATATAATTTCCCCAAATGAGAATCGAAATCCCAACACCCTCCCTTAGTCCTCATGTACACTAACACCACTTACCCCATACAACCAAAACTACCCTACCCTATATACCCTAAAACAACCACTTTAATTATAAATACATCAATTGTAGCAATGCCCAATTACTGTTCATTTTTCTTATCCAAATCCTAGTGACGTCGCCCGGGTAAGGGTTAGTAATCGTCCGGTGATAAATGACCGGGCGGATGACATGAGACGGACTTAAGGATACCCGGTTAGGATGGTTCGGTAGTGAACTATGGGGGAGATATGCAGGAAAAATATTGTATTTTACTTAAGAAGAAACAGGACAGTTCCTGTTTTTCCGAATTTTCTTTAAGGAGGCAGTCCTCCTTAAAAAAAATTCGGAAAATGGAGAACGGAGTGTCTCAACATTAGGCTGTCTCTGCCTACTACTGTGTGCGGGATGCAATTTGTAGCCGATTTAATAATATTATATAATTAAAAATTAAATAAATGCTGCAGTTAATAGAACGTTCTCGGAGCTTTAAATTATATGAGAATAAGCTCGAAAGGTGTACCTTTCAAGAGTACTACTATACAGGAATATAAGCGTGTGACTATTAAAACGACGGTTGTAGGTTCAATTCCCACTCGGGGGAAAGACATTTAATATTTGCATTTCTTCGCTCTGGTAACCTAGGAAACGTAGCGCGGAGTTCCGTTAATCAACACGGAATACCTCAATAATTTAAACGTAAGGCATGTAAACGTCTTAATCATGAACGGAGCGTATGAACACTAGGTTCCCAGGTTCCCCCTGCCTACTCTGCTATTAGCAGGATACTGAATGTGTGAGTGAGTGGACAGGATACTGATGTGAAAATAAAAAAGTGTAATTTATTAAAGGAACAAATGAATTTCTATATTATATGTTATAAAAGTTACCTAAGTGAACCTAAGTTTTAAAAAAAATCTTTAAAGGAAAATTAGGAAAAATAACCTAGTATCAGATACTCCATGAGATTCGAACCTACAACCATTCCAGTCACACACTGTTCTACTGAACCACGATGGCTTCTAATATGTAAAGATATAAACTAATATATTTGCGTACATTCTAGCAACGGGTTTAAACGCCGGTTAACCGGGTCACAGGCGTGATGCAGGTTCTAGTCGTCCAGATAGTCGGGATTGATGGTTTTGATACTATTATTGTTGTATTGTGAATATATATAAATGAAAATATTTCTTTTCTCTTTTTTTCTTCACGCTGTATCCCGCATATAGTATGGTAGCATGGTAGGCGAAGGGAACCTAGTGTTAAAATAGTCCATTCCACTCACCACATATTTTTTGAAATGTAGTGACGGAGCTAAACGCCGCGCTTTATTTTAAACAAGATCCAAATAAAAAATATGTTTTTAATATGTTTTTTAAATATTTTTTAAACATTTTTAAAGTATTATTCCACACTTAGGAAAGAAAAATACTTATTTAGAAAACGTATAAAAATTAGAACGTAGCGGGACTCGAACCCGCGCCTCCTGGAAACCGACCAGGACCTGGTTTCTCACGGACCACTTGTTTCATTATAATTAAAAAATAGTATTCTCTCTTGCCAAACGATAATTCTTAGTAATTATCTTTGGGTAGCGGAAATTTGTAAAAATCTCCCTACAGAGATGCTAACAACATAAATAAGTTGTAACAAGCGTATAAAAATTTCGACGTAGCTTGATGAGAACGTATGGCTTAGTGGTCAGAGCGCCTGGTCGGTTTCCAAGAGGCGCGGGTTCGAGTCCCGCTACGTTCTAATTTTTATACGTTTTCTAAATAAGTAAAGTAAATATAATTTTAGATAATCTACATATTATATACGGCGTTAATTACCGCAACGCTTCACCCACTTGACCGGCAGCTCGGGCGGGTGTCCGGTCAGCCGTGGCCCGTGAGGCCACCATATGGCGCCACTGTTTGATTGAGAGGATCTGTTGTAATTCTATAATGAATATTGTATTGAGACCTGTGACGCAGTGGAATTGAGTGTGGCTGTTAATGCTGTGGTTGTGGGTTTAATTTTAAATCGGAAGAATAAGCTGTTTTCTAGAAAAGGCTGTTTATACTTAATATTTATTTACATACATTCATATAAATTCTTACAAAACCTTAATGGCTTTTATAACATTATTTTAGCTTAACACTGAATCCTGTATATGGTAGGGTATGCAGAGGGAACCTGGGAAACTAGTGTTAAGATATTCCGCTCTCTACTTTCTTGAAGCGTTAAGTGCTGAGTGGCGGAATTCAGCGCCGGATTCCTCGTTACTAGAGCGAGAAAATGAATATATTGAATCATTTCTCCGAGTGAGAATCGAATCGAAACCATCGCATTTACAGTCGCACGCTTGTACCACTGCGCTACGACGGCCTCAATTTATAATGTATATATATGTATATATAAATGTGTCATACAAAAGTTAGATTCTTGCCAAATTGGCTTTTCCTCATAGAATCGATGTAATAGTTATAAATAATAAGCGTAAGTAAAGTACGAAGTGCGGAAATTTGGCAGGCGGAGTGTCCAGTTTTTGGGAGTTAAAGTATCTAGAAATGATATAAAAATCAAATATTATTTGTATTTTATCCCAATTAATATACAAAATTAATAAATAATTTTATTTCTTATGCATTTTTAGTGATTCAGTGGTTGTAGGTTCGATTTCACAAGGGGGAACGAATTATGTGCGCTAGATGCGTTGCGATGCGCTAGATAAGTTTAAAAAAAAATAAAATTAAATAAATAGTTTTACGCAGAGGCAGAGGAAACCTTCCCCACATTCCGCCGAATTGATGTTGAGTGGCGGAATTCAACGCCGCGCTTAGCCTCGACACCAGAGCGAAGAAATGGAAATATAAATTTAAATAAATATTTCATTTCCTCGAGTGGGGATCGAACCCACTACCAGTCGCTTTAAAAACATAAACACACGAGTACATATAAACATTCAACCACCACTCAACACGCACACGCGCAGCGCGGCGGCATTGCGTGTTTCGGTGGAAAGTATTAAATGGGAGTATCTTAATGGGAACGCAGTGTCTCAACCCTAGGTTTTCCGTTTCTCTCTGTTTGGCCTGCTATCTACAAGACACAGTGTGAAACTAAAAAAAATGATTATAATAATAATGATTGGTTTTAGTAGCCTAACTAACTCATGATTTTTTTACTATTTACTTATATCTTAACTATACGTAAATTCATATTTTTTTCATAGTCACAGCTCTACATGCAATTATTAAATTTCCTTAATAATATATTACAATATATTCTCCAAAACTAATAGAAATTTCAGAGCCAAGTGACTCGTCCTAAGGTTCTCTACAATTTCTTTTTTTTTTAATTTCATGCTGTACATCGCAAACAGTAGAGTAGACAGAGGGAACTCAGTTTTAAGACACTCCGTTCCCCATTTTCCACCGAAAGCTATAGGCATTGCGTATTAAGTGGCGGAACTAAACGCCGCAACCTTCTATGGAATGAAAATTTAAAAATTCACGACTTTTCCAGTAAAACCAACATCCATCTGAAACATAGCAGTCCGTAGAACAATAATCTCTAATGGTGCGATGCAGTGGACACAACTCATATACCATTTATAGCCACTCCGGCACACGAGTGAGATATTTTAATAGGCTAATTTGTAACTAAATCACGATTTTTGTACAATTTTAATGTGTTTAACACATATTTATGTCTGCTTTTGTGAAATGGCGTGGAGTTTTTTTTTTGCGGCGCATTGGTTGTTTGTTAAAATAAGGAGGTTGTCGATTTGAGATGTTGTATTATATGAAATTTTTGGTATTGGTTCATATTTTAATATGATTATCTATTTAGATTTCTATACAAGAATTTAGAAGAAATATGATATTGAGGTATTGGTTTATATTTTAGTATTTAGATCTATTTATTTTATTCACAATTTTTTTGTTGACTAAAATCGATTTTGATTATCAGATTTAAATATAATATGTTCTAGTTTATGGAACAGTATATATTTCATCTTAAATTATTTAGTATTTGTGTTGAAATATTTACTTATTTCTGGAGAAGGCATTTCAGAAAATATATATTAATTTAATAAAAACTTTATTACAACAACCCAGTTTAAAAAAAACTTTTTTTAATTAATATTTTATTTTTACTTTTTAGTGTATTATTATATATTTTACAAATCGTGCGCATTCATTTACTATTAAATACTCATATTAGGTGAGTTGTCCAAAATTTGGAAGTCCGCCATTTTGTTGCTGCGGCCATTTTAAATTAAAAACAATTTTCATTATATGAAACGTTATTGTTATCGGGGATCATAATCAAAATGTCGCTTCTTGCGAATTAATTATTCAATCGAAATTCGAGAGGGATTCGAATCAGTTTTAATAATTCATAGTTTGAAAATGTCCTACTACACCACCATGTTCTAAATATATCTTAGAAAGAATAATAAAAAATTGAGAAAAAATCTGAATTTATCAATAAAAATTATTTTACTCAACAAAATATGAATCTACGACCCGGTTTTTACATTATAGTATAAAACTACTGAGCCTCAAGTATTTTATAATGAAAGTTTTAACGTGTGTGATCTGTACACTGGAAGCTACCAAGAACAGCGATACCATAGTTCTTGCTTAGTGATGTTTTAAAGTTACGCGGATTTATATTGATGCAGTTCACCGTTTACACTAGGATACCCAGATTTTCTATATTTTGTGACCTTTTTTTTATTTACTGACATTACTGACTTTTTTTTGTAGAAATATTAGATTCTTATAAGTTTGGAAAATTATATTATGTGTATGAGAGTTTCAAGTGATTTATTTTTAATCGATGTTTAATATTTTTTTTAATAATTCCCACTAAGTCGCTTCCGTTTTGGAATTTTAGCCGAATTCTGGAGGCATTGCGAGTTGAATAGCAGAACTCAGCGCCGCGTTTTGAAAATTTTCATTATTTAATTTCCTCTAGTAGTAATCGAACCCGCGTACTGCGCCACTACATTATTAGTCAAGATATTATAAAATTCTAATAAACATAAAAAACAACATAATATAGTAATTTACATTGACTACAGAGTATGTGAAAGCGACGTAGAGCATAATGCGTAGACATTTGCTACGATTTCGTAGCAAGTAAAAATAAAAATAAAATCTTACAATAAATTCATTTTATTCTACTCTGTTTCACATTTATTTTCCTTTCTCTATGTGTTTTTTAAATTATTTTGTATTATTATATAAAAATATTGATCCACTAAATAAAACATTCATAAAAAAAGAGTATCTCCTTTTTAAGCATAGTAGTATATACAAAATGAACACTCTGTTTTCAATTTTTTTGCCAAATTTTCAAGCATTTCCGTATTGAATAGCAGACCTCGTTGTATCTTGTTACCAGAACGACATAAATGAAGTCATTCCTCCGAACAGAAACCGAACCTACAACCACTGCTTTAACAGTCAAATCCACCCATCAAAACCGCTGAAAAAATATAAAAAAATAATTCAAAAATAAATCAGCTTCCCGCTGTATCCCGCACACTGCAGGGTAGGCAGAGGGAACCTAGTGTTAAGACACTCCCTTCCTACTTTCTGCCGAATTCTGGAAGCATTGCGTGTTAAATGGCAGAACTCAACGCTGCGCTTGTCCTCGACACCAGAGCGAAGAAATGGAAATATAAATTTAAGTAAATATTTCATCTCCTCGAGTGGGGATCGAACCCACAACCAGTCGGTTTTACAGTCACACCTCGTGCCGCTGCGCCACGACTGGCCTCTGCTCATGACTTAAAAAATATAAAAAAAATATAAATAATATTCACAAGTATCCAAATATGACCACACATTATATCGTGATGCAATCGCTGTAAGGCCACCTCAGCCTCAGCGAGTCGCCATACTTTATGCGCACTCACAATTAGTTGCCGCGAGATGGCAGGTGAAACTATAGAACAGTGGTCGGTGGAGTCGATAATTATAGTTGGATGTTAGAATTTTTTTTTAGGGGTAAAGTAGGGCAGAGAGTCTGATTATCTAGATATTTCGACTCCCATGTACAACCCAATCTTCGAGATGTTTTATTTATTTTTCGCATATTAAGTGGCGGAATATAACGCTGGTCGGTGGAATCGATAATTATACTTGGATGTTAGAAATGTATTTTTAGGGGTAGAGTAGGGCAGAGAGAACTAATCATCTTGATATTTCGACTCCCATGTACAACCCAATCTTCGAGATGTTTTATTTATTTTCCGCGTATTAAGTGGCGGAATTCAACGCTGCTTTTTCTCTTTTTACTAGAGCGCGTCATCATCAAATGAGAATCGAACTTAAAACCGTCAAGCTTACAGTCTCACACTGTGACGTTACGCCGTGACGAAAAACTCACTTTATAAAAGTTCTAATTAGATTGTACGCATATTTATTTGTATTTAAGACAATTATGTTCTTTTCTATGATAAAACTAAAAAAAATAGCCACAAAGTATCACAACCGCTCCACAGATTCCTTGTTCTCGCGTAAAGCATCTCCCGCAGAAGTCGTTAGTAACAAACTCCACACATTTGTGTCACCGGATACAATCCCATTATAATTTTAAATTTTAAGCTCATTTATTTATGTTTTCAGCCAATCTGCCGCAACGCAATCTTTGATATCTTTTTAATATCAGCTACAGGAATCTTTGGAGACAGGTTATTATGTTTTATCTTTTTTTTAATTTTTCAGCATCACGGTTTAGGAAGGCTAGTGTCAAGACATTCCGTTTTTTCTATTCCGAATTATAGAAATTGTATGTAAAATGGCATGTTTCTATTTAATTTTTTTAATTATTTTTTTAAGTATATTCCGTTTTTCGATTTCCGCCGTACTCGTGACAATGTGTGTTTGTTTATGTAATTGTGTATGTGTTTTTTAAAACTCAATTCTTTCGAGTTTAGCTTTACCTACAAACATCATATCGTTAACAGTCAGATGGTACCCCACGGGCGGGGTCAAGCAGGGGTACAAGAGTGTTACTGTAAGCGGAACAGGTAGTGGGTTCAATTACTACTTGAGAAAATTAAATATTTAATATTTTCATTTCTTCCAAATAAGACAACCGTGCGGTTGTGGGTTCGATCCCTACTCGAGAAAATGAAATATTTATTGAAATTTAAATTTCCATTTCTCCGCTCTGGTGTCGAGGCCAAGCCACTCACCACGCAATGCCTCCAAAATCGGGCGGTGAGTGGGGAACGCCTACACTACTGTGTGCGAGATACAGCGTGAAGCCGATTTTTGACAAAATTTAGTTTTACCAATGTGCTGTGTTGTGTAAATCTTAACGGGCTTTTAACTACATGCATCAATTTCCCTAAGTGTAGCTCGAACCCACAACCTCTACAGAAAAAACACAACATTACTACATTTTCTTTACGTCCATCTTTGTTTATTTTTTAGTCACCAAATAACTCCGGCTAAGCTCGGACTTCGCGCCGCCTCGAGAAATTTTTGCATACATTACAAAAACAATTAAGCAAGAATTCGGCTATATGAGAATAAATTCATCTTTTTTAATTAAATTTCTACGCTACTTCATACAAAATTCTGTGTATTTTATTTCGGTTTTTGTGTAAAATTGATAAAAGAAAGAACTACTTTATTATAAATGAACTGCTTCATCCAGTGAAAAAAGGAAGATCTCAATTTTGAAATATATTTTTCAATGTTTCTTCGCTCGTATTGGTAGCAGTGTGTCTAATATATTCTTCTTCATCTTTTATTATTGATATATATATAATAAAGTAGTAGTAGTAGGGAACGGAGTATCTTAACACTAGGTTCCCTCTGCCTACCCTGCTGTGTGCGGGATATAGCGTAAAGCTGATTTATTTTATTTGTTTTATTATGAAGTATTTTTCAATTAAAACCAGAAAGTAATTCTTGAGATAAGCACGTTTGACCATACAAGTTTCAGCTTAATAATATTAGTATAAAGATAAGTTAATAAAATTATAAACTCATAATACGCAGTGTACGTGGCGGTTGTGGGCTCGATCCCTACTCGGAGAATAATTACATTTACATTATTTTCATTTCCCCTCACTGGCACACAGAGAGCGGCGCTGAGTTCCGCAACTCAATACTAAACGTCTCCAAAATTGGAAGAAAAGCGCTTTTCCTCTACTATACGGAGAAAAAGTAGAAACTGGTTTGCTTTTAACAGTAATCTGAAAGAGAGTTAATTTTATATCTGTTTTTCTTCATATAACATCTAAGATTTACTTAATTACCGTTATATGTGATAATTAATATATTAGAGACAAACCTCACACGAACCAGTTCTAGCCATCATGGCCAAAATACATAATAAAATAACAGAAAAACTGAAACTAAAATCCATTTAGCAAATGAAAATTCAGACCAATGTATCCAACAATGAATACCTATATACTAAATTCCATAACCCCGCATATACATTTGGGTAAAAAAATGGGTAAAAAAAAATGGCGACACACCTGCGCCGGGGAGACCGGGGGCCAAATGACATACAACTAATTAAATATAACTAGAAATATTTTAATAAGTTTACGAGGCACCTCGCCTCAGTTAAAACAAATACTGTGTTTGCTTCCAGTGTGAGCGTTGAATTTTAATATCATTACTTGTGTTGCGTTAACCCTTTTCTGGGGTGGGGGTCGGTATTTTTGATGTTGTTATTATTTTTTTATGTATTTTTTTTTATTTATATTTTTATTAGCAGAGAGTTAGACGGAATGTATCTATAAGTCATAATGGACTATCGTGCCGTTGTGAGACCGTCGTGGCATAGCGGCACAACATCGGATTATCAACTGGTGAGCTTTAGATTTGATTCCCACTCGAGAAATTAATTGTTTTCGTTTCCTCGGCCTGGAAACGAGGCACAATGCGGCGTTGAACTACACCTCTAAATAAGTGACGTCTTAAAAATTGAGTGAAAACTGGATAAAATAATATCTTATCACTGCCTAAAGACACATCGTGAAGCTAAAAAATATAAAGTATATAAATATATATTTAATATATCATGTTGTTTTGTTTTTTTAAACAGATGCACTTAATTTAATTCATAACTCATTTAGTAGAACGAATTATTATGAACAAATATATTTTTTAAGTTTCTAAATGTGCTAATTACATAAAACTTAAAATGTTTGTTTTATATTTTTCGTTATTCACACCATTACACATATCTTTTCTCATTTCTTCTTACTACCACCAAATAAGTGAAATCAAATCAAATTGAAGCCACGACCATCAGATGCCTGTTTATTTTCTAACTCCACCATAACGTAGTTTAATTTAAACAACAAAATCGCCAAAACCTAGCAATTCTATGTAAATTTAAATGAATTCCATACACCGAGAACATGGAAGGGTTAATATCATTACTTGAGCTGCGTTTTTAATTTTATAAAAGCACAGGTTCCCTTTTGTGAAGTATTTTATACTTTGGACTTTTCTGGCGTCATTAGCGATGGACGTTGTAAGACTGGAACAAATTAATTTAAAAACGTGAAACATAATAAAGACGTGTGTGATTTTGTTCTGTAATGAGAATATATTTAATAACTCTTTATGATAATGTATTTTTTATTTAAAATACAGAAAATTTGTGTGAAAATTTTGTCTTTGGAGATTATTAAAAGAATTTGAACCTGGGAAGAATTATTCTCGGTCCAATCACAGTAACATATTATTTGATGAAGTATGTATTTCTTTTTTTTTATCTCTTTGAAGTATAATATTTTTTGGTATAATAAAGTATGTATCGAGAATCTGTAAGTGTAAGAACTCTTATTAGTTTTCCCATTCCATTCCCATTTAGGGACATGGCATGCTTAGTAGCAGAAGTCAACGTCGATCTTTGTTTTACTGCATAACAGGGTAGGCAGAGGGAACTTGGGAACTTGAACCTACTTTCCGCCTAATTCGGAGTAGCGGAACTCAACGCCGTGCTTTGCCTCGTTGCCAGGGCGAGGAATTGAATATATTAAATATTTCAATTTCTTGGGAATTGAACTCACAATCTGTCACGCTTAAAATCCCCTGCGCCACGACTGGCCTCTTACTCAATAACAATTATACAATTTACATCTTATTGAGACTTTAAAGTGGGTAATGATTTCAAATTAAGCAGCCAAGGGGAAGGTGACATTTAACTTAATTATAGAAAATCGATCAGCAATTACTTAAACGACTTCAGTCTTAAAGAAATTACTTTTACTTCACATTTGATCAAGGTAGGCAGAGGGAACCTAGTGTTAAGACACTTTATTACCCTTTATTTTATGATTATGATTTACAAGACATTACGTTTAGAGTGGCGGAACTTAACGCTTTGTCTTGTTACCAAAGCGAGCTCAAATATTTTCTTTTTTGCTTAACGTTGTATTCCGCATATAGGTTGTAGACAAAGGGAACCTAATTCAAGATACTTCCGTTCCCCAGTTTCCGCTAAAATCTGGTAGCTTGATTATTAATTAAATCTGAAATATCACCATATAAAACAAATAAAAAAAAACTGTATTAATCTCTAATAATTTCAACTATTCTCTATAAAATTAAGATTGTAAGTAACTCATCGCTTACACACGCTGTAATAAACGACCCGTCTAACGATATTAAGCGAGTCGTAGATATTGCAGCGCTTTAATGCGACATCGCTCTCGGTGCAAAAATTTAAATTGCGGAAATTCTTCAAGCATTTGACGTGTCTTTATTGGAAGTCGGATGTAGAATTACAGTTCTCATTTGAAAATTTTATTACACGTTCAAAGAACGGAGTGAAATACAAAATTTTGCTGCGTGATTGCTTCTTTTTTTTTTAAGTTTTTAAGTTCACGCTGTATCCCGCGTGGAGTGGTGTGGGCATAGGGAGTCTGGGAACCTTTTGTTAAGACACTCCGTTCCCACTAAGATACTTCTGTTTCCCACTTTCAGCTGAATTATTTCTTATTTCTTATACCATTAGGTAGTAAAATCATTTCTTAGATGACCTTTATGAAGACGCCCTCAACTGCCACACCCAAACTTGCCTTGTCAAGAAAATTATGGCGTTGAGCTCCGCCACTAAATCTGTAATGTGTTGTCGGGTGGAAAGCGGAAAGGGAAATGCTTAGTCTCTACGTTTTCTCTGCCAGCGCAGAATAGTGTCAGAATAAATAAAATTAAGAGACTGACTATATTCTGACTGACTGTATGTGGGTCCTATTCTTAAGAATATCTTTAAATAATAATTATAGTATTATAAGACCAGCCGTGGCACAGTGGCACAAAGTGTAACTGTAAAACCGACTGGTTGTGGGTTCGATCCCCACTTGAGGAGATGATATATTTACTTAAATTTATATTTCTATTTCCTCGCTCTGGTGTCGAGGCAAAGCGTGGCGTTGAGTTTTGCTACTCAACACGCAATGCCCCCAGAATTTGGCAGAAAGTGGGAAACGGAGTGTCTTAACACTAAGTTCCCTCTACCTACCCTGCTGTGTGCGAGATACAGCGTGAAACTAATTTATTTTTTTTATTTTTTATGATATAGTTTTAAGTTACAAATTATTGAAAAGAACAGACCTTCGTGGCGCAGCGGTACAGCGTATGAGTGTAAAACGGACGGTTATGGGTTTGATACCACTCGGAGAAATTAAGTATTTCCAATTTCTTTCTCTGATTATAAGAGTTGAGTTCCACCTCTCCAGATCCATTGCGTCTTAAATACTGGAACGAAATGTTTTAAATCTAGATTTTCTCTGCCTACCCAGCAGGATACAGCATAACTTGAAACATACCACAATTTAAAAGAAAAATTCGAACAAACCAAGACTGTTCCTATAAAATATAGCATACCTTAGCGAAGTCAAGACCGGAAATAGTTGATATCGAGGGTCAGAAGAATTATAGTAACATTTATTTGAGAAAGTTGTTACTTGAACGTAGGGGAGGAGAGGGTTAAATGGCTATTTTTTCCCTATTGCTCCAAACAGATTTATAAATCGTGCGCCTCTAGGGTATTATAGATGGTGTAGTGATAAAGTGATTTGATATTGTATGTTTTTGGCATTTTATTGTGATATGATAGAGTATTTTCTTATTCTTTCGTACTAAAATGATTTTTTTTGTTATATATGTAGTAGATAAGTGGCAATGCAGTGTTAAGTCACTCCGTTATCCACTTTTTACAAAATATAAAAATATAATCAATACTTATAACGTATTTTTTAAATTAAAATCGACAAAACCTATATATTATTTATCAATCAATTAATAACACACCCTAAACAAATTAGAATCCACCACATTTTAATGAACAGCTAATACAATATTCAATAATAAACTTAAAATTCGCTAACATTACACACAAAATAGACTATCGAAGCCTGACCCTTGCCAATGACCAAAAGGAAAAACAACAAAAACCGACAAGCCCTGGACACCGATAAATAAAAGTGGGCTGAGAGGAAAAAATCGTGTTTTTTCCTAACCGCTAACAGACCAAGTTCCGAACGCGGATATTTATGAACAGAAGGGAAGGGGTGTTTTATTGCACAATGTTCCATTTTAACCCACTTGCTCCCGGCCATCCGCACTTTCTGGCCGTGTGTTACACTGTCATCTAAACTAATATTGTGAAGCTGTGGAGTTTGTTTGGTTGAACGCGCTAATCTCAGAAACAATTGAGAAAGTCTCTCAGAAAGTATGAGGCTAGGTTATGTCGTGTTTCATGTAATATATATAGTTATAGTTTTCAGTTTTGTAAGAAAATCTGGTGTTAAGATAGTCCGTTTTCTATTTTCTGAGCAGGAACGGGGAATCAAGGTTAAATTCTTCCTCGTTCAGGAGTCGAACTCACAAGCCTCGCATTTACTATTTGAATTTGGAAAAAAAATAACGTAGTATACTTTTGTGCTCAAAATAATGAAAAATGGATATTGAGTGAAGATCTTGAGCTATTGCTAGACAAAGTAAGGACAAAAACAAATTATATATAAATAAAAACGTTGTCACGCAATCTTTATGGATCGAACCCGTAATCATCATGTTTATAGGTCAGTACTCTTTTTAGCTACGGTATATCCCATATACCTATAAAATATGGTAGGCTAAGGCTACATGGACATTTAAACCTCTAAGACATTGCTTTCCCCAAACACCGTCCTATTATCGAATCATTTATGTGGAGTGCTCAGCTCCGCGGTTTGTCTTCCATCCAAAGGAACTAAAAGAAAATAATTAATTCCCCTATATGAGAATCGAACCCAAAACAGTCGAGTTTACTGTCACATCACAAATGATGTACCTAATTTTTTTGATGAAACCATCAAATATTATATTATAATCCACAAATATTCTAAACAAACGGTGTAAAGTAAAGCCAAAATGGACGGTTCGGAAAAATTGCTTTAGTTTTATATGCCTTTATTTTCTTGTAGCGGCCCTTACGTCTCTCTGATAAGGTGATAGTGATACAGTGATAGTGACGCAATATTGACTCGAGTTATGTTTGACATGTTATGCTTCTGATTTGTAGATATTTTAACATTTTTATTGTATATTGTTCTTGTTTCGCCGTTGGCCCTTTTTTGATACTGATTGTCCTTGTATGTATGGTAGGAAGATTGTGTTTTAGATTTAAGATTATTGCGTATTCTGATTTGTATAAAGAAGGATATCGTGGCGTTAAACGCGATGGTTGTGGGTTTGATTCCACTCGGAGAAATTAAATAATATTTTCATTTTCTCGCTCTAGTAACGACTTAAAGCGGCGTTGAGTTGATTTAACATGCAATGCTTTACGAATTAGACGTGAATTGGGAAACTAAAATGTCTTAATGGGAATGTCTTAACACTGGATTTCCAGGTTCCCCTGTCTACTTCCTAATCTGTGGGATAGAGTGGAAAGTTAAAGAAATTTGTGTAATATCTTTAGTGTTTTGTTATAAGTTTATATCCTTTAGAAGTAGTAAATGTATTAGAATTTTATACCAATATTTGTTATTATTATTTTTTGTTTAAGAAAACAACATATTTGATAGTTTTATAATGTTTTATTAATTAACAAAAATAAGGAAGATATTTAGATATTGTAAAAAAATTAAACGATGAGAGATTCGAAGCAGCACTTTTCGGAAACCGTCGATTACGACAGGAGTGGGCTCGACTCCTCGATATATAAAGAGATCAAACATCTAGATCCAATATATCAATACTTCCCTATCTACAAAATAAATATAAAAAACGAAATAACCTCAAAAACAACATTAAATAAATTACCTATAACATATCAAACCAATAACCAAGTTAACAGCTAGTAATTTTTCACCAAAAAAAGATACATGAAGACAATCTTAAAGCAACAAAGTAACCTAAATGGAAAAAAAGGAGGAATATAGACATCAATTTAATGGAAAAAATGGCCGCTCCATCAATCTGGGGTTCCCTAATGTTGTTAGTCTAACCACCGGGTTCCCGCGGGTGAGATAAACCATAAATTCACTAAGTGATTCCCCCTTTCAATCTTTCGATGCCCAAGCGATTTTATTTTATTACACTTTGAGAATACGTGTTGGTCAAGATTTTCTTCGGTCTTTATGGAGTGTGTAAAAGTTTTATTCGTTTTAGTAATGGTTTTGCTTTCAATAGAGCTGTTATTTTAGTAGGCAGAGGGAACCTAGTGTTAAGACACTCCGTTCCCCACTTTCTGCCGAATTCTGGAGGCATTGCGTGTTGAGTGGCAGGACACAACGCCGCTCTTTGCCGCCCGACACCAGAGCTATAAATGGAAATATAAATTTAAGTAAATATTTTATCTCCTCGAGTGGGGATCGAACCCACAACCAGTCGGTTTTACAATTACACTTTGTGCCACTGCGCCACGACTGGCCTCAATTGGATTGGAATGGATTTATTTATTTATGTTCCTGCATAGTAAGGTATGTAAAGAGAATGTGGTGTTAGGACTACGTAGTGAAACTGAAAGCTGCACTGCACGTAGTAATATAAAAAAGGAGGACAATGCCTATTGAGTGACGAAACCCAACGCCGCTCTTTAACTATCAAAGCGAAAAAACTAAATTAATTTAAATAAAATCATTCCTCCAATTGTGAATCGAACCTACAACCACTCCATTTCATAGTCAGCCAGAAAATTTTGTCCAATGAAAGTTAAAACCCGCAAGGAAGACATTCGATGCAGTGACCTAGATGCATGGAACCCAATAGGCGAAACTCAAGCACAAAGCCTCTGTAAACAAATGACACAATAGTGCTACGGATGCGTCAGTATTGGATGACGGAGGTCGCTCGTGTGTAGATTGTTTATATAGGCTGTTTGGTTTTTGAAACTTTTAAGTCAAATTTTCTTTTGCATTGGCGTAAATCATTATGTTATTTTTTATCTGTGTATATATGAGGTTTAATGTAACATACAAGAGCAACATATATAATTTTTCAGAAATAAAATAACATCCAAAAAAAGTCACTTCTTGATATTATCCTTTGATACAAAGTACAACAAAAGTAAGGAATACAAATCATCTCTGTAGATATATATAATCTATTTATTATCAATAACCCGCAGATAGCAGGGTAGGTGAGTATTAAGACACTCCGTTTCTCCATTTACCCCCAAATTCCGAACGCCACCGCGCTCTGCTGCTGTACTAGAGCGAGGAAATGAAAATATTAAATATTTCATACTCTCGAATGGGAATCGAACTCACAACCTGTCGTGTTTACAGTCACACGCTTGTGCCCCTGTGCCACGACTGGCCTCTAATTTAAAACACCCACCAACATCCTGTATACACCGGGTCATACCGATCGTCACGCTGTCACGTGATACTCATTGTTGCATTGTCTCGTAGTTGCGCTTTGTCGACTACGCATGCTATTATAAGATTGTTACTATTTATATATAACAAATATAGTAAAATATGGAAAAACGTTCATTTCCTGTTTAGAGAAGAGTTTATATTAAGAATACTCATCTTCAAGCTTTACCTGTTTAGGAGGGTAGACAGAGGAAACTTAGTGTTTTGATTCGCCGATCTCCACTTTTCTCTTAATTTTCCAGACATATCGTATTGAGTGGCGGAACTGAGCGCCGGGTTTGGTCTTGTTACCATATTGAGACAATTAAAATAATTAATTTCTCCAAGTGGAAATTGAACCTTTAGCCGCCACGTCTTTCTTGCGCCACGACTCCTTCTAATTTACTTAGTATTGATTTTTTTTAGTATAGTGTAAAGATACTCCTCTGACTGAATGCCTCTATGATGAACTCTAGAGATGTGTGTAAGTTGACTGGACTCAAAACCAAACTTTGCCTTAGTTAGCCACCAGAGAAGCAGAAGTCGTAAAAATATTAATAGAACCCACAACCGTCGCGTCAAGTGCTTGTACCCCTACACCACGACGGCGTGGACGGTTCTTATTTAAATTATTAGCGAGCAACGCTACTTATAAAAAAAAACACCAGGAAAAAGAAAAAAAGAAAAGGATCAATATCTTAAAGCAATATTATAAAATATTCATACTAGATTAAAAAAAAATTAACATCAAAGACAAACGTTGAATCGAAACGAACCATCAATAATTAATAGCTCATCTCGAATTAGCCGCCATTTGAGGGTTAACAAAAAATCCTCTTCTAAGCCCTAAGGGAAATTTTATATAGAAAGTTCGTATAGATTTTATAGATGTGAGAATGTATGGAAATGATTTTGTGTATTTTTTTTCAAGAATCAGAAAATAATTGTGGAATATCACAATGTTTTCCATTTTTCTAATTTTGGTTTTAGGTCGTCTTGGTACAGTGGAAGAGAGTATGACTGTAAATGCAATGGTTGTGAGTTCGATTTCCAATTCAGAGAATGCTTTATTTTCATTTCCTTTGTAGATTTTCTATCTTGCTATTTGTGGGGTACAACGTGAACCTAAAGTAATATTTTTTTTACTTAACACTTTTCATTCTCTTACACCAGAGCAGGCAAGGAGAATCATCTCATTTAATTTTTCTTCCAATTTTCGAAATATACGGTATATTTGATTTGGTTGAGTGGTGAAACTAAACGCCGCGCTTTGTCCACCCTGCCTATCGTAAAATAGGCAGGATACGGTGTGACGCCCAAAAAATCTTAGAGATATCTGTTTATAGGCGATAGCTATGGGTTCGTTTATCTTTTGTCATGTCAAAAAAAAAAAAAAATCCAGTCCTCATTTTCTACAGATCTCTGCCTAAGAAATAAACTAAAAGACGTGTCGTATCTAGTAAAATACAATTTTAAATCCAAACCCCAGTCCCCAGAAGATGAATTAATGAAAAATGAAATCGACTTGGCAAATTTAATTTTTACAGTCTCTGTGACATTAAAGTGATTTAGACGCAAACGGTTTTGAAAATGCTATAAATCGACCTAATACGGTACGAATTACTTAAATATTATGGTGCTCGATGATTGTGGGATCGATTCCTGTTTATTTTTTTTCTATTTCTTACTAGCTTTACGCTTTATCTCGTATATCAAGACACTTCGTTTTCGCCTTTCCGAAGAACTTTCGAGACATTGTGCATTTAATGTCGGAACTTAACGCCGTATTTTGTATTTAATTTTTTTTGTTTCATATTTTTATTTAAAATCTTTTTAATTATAAAAAAAAATAAATAAAATTAAATTAGCTTCACGCTGTATCCCGCACACAGCAGGGTAGGCAAAGGGAACCTAGTGTTAAGACACACCGTTCCCCACTTTCTGCCGAATTCTGGAGGCATTGCGTGTTGAGTGGCAGAACTCAACGCCGCGCTTAACCTCGACACCAGAGCGAAGAAATGGAAATATAAATTTAAGTAAATATTTCATTTCCTCGAGTGGGGATCGAACCCACAACCAGTCGGTTTTGCAGTCATACCTCGTGCCACTGCGCCACGACCGGCCTCAAATAGTATTATATTGATATGTAAGACTAGAAGTATAAACTTGTCATTGTTTATAGCTGCTTCCTACCATACGAGGTTGGGAATGCATGCCTGGTTCTTCTAATACATACTACTTTCAAATTACATTCTTATTTTTTCATAAATAATTCAGGCTGTATCCCGCAAAGGCAGAGAGGAACCTGAAAACCTAATATAAAGACACTCTGTTCGTGTTCACATGTTGAGTGGAGGAACTCAAGGTAGCGCGCTATACCTCGTTACCAGAACGAGAAAATAAAAATAAAAACAATTTGTTTCCCCCGAGTGGAAATCGAACCTACAATCTTGGAGCTTAGAGTCGCATTCAAGCCCCTGCGCCACAACAGCCTCGATTATTTTAAAATGACAAAACTCCAATCAGTAAATGCATTCGGCAAAAAATCATCAAAAAATATTTTTGAATAGACAGACAGCCGCGGGCCAAAAAATACCAGATCAATCTGTTGATTGGCTACTTTTATTTTCCGGGGGTGACATTAAACACAGTTTAATAACTCCCTACCCCCCCAAACCCCTAAACTGGGGGGTGGGCTTCAAATTAATGACAGTTAAAAATGTACCCTCAGGGAAGATGCGCTAATGCACCAGCCGGTAGGAGAAAAATATAAGAAACTAATTTTAGCTCGCGGCTTTGTTTTACTTTTGTTATAAGAAATAAAAAATCTTTTTAAAAATTTCATTGCGTATTAATTCATTTTCTTGCAATTATCATTTTCGAAGTAAATTTCTAAAATTAAGTAATAGAATAGAACATGATATGTTTTGAAGTAAACGTGACAAGTTGTGGGTTCGATTCCCATTCGAGAAAATGAAACATTTGATATTTTTATTTTTACTTGGTGCATTTAATTCAGCGGAAATCGGAAAGCAGAGAGTCTTAACTCTAGGCCCCCTCGCTTACCCTGAAAGAATAAAATATATTTTGGAGACTATCATTTATAGAAACACCGTTGTCGACGGAATCGACTCGAGTCCCGCAGGGGACCGCCTTGCCGCTGTCAACATCTTCTGATGCTGGAGCCAGACTATAAAAACGTCAATGCCTGCATGGGTATCCCACTTATGATAAGTTGTAACAAGCATAAAAAAGTTGTAACAAGAATTAAAGCACAGCTTGATAAGAACGTGTAGTTTACTGGTCAGAACACTTGGAAAGTTTTCACGACACGTGGCGCGGGTTCAAATCCTCTACAATAAGTATTTTTTTCTTAAGTGTAGAATAACACTTTAAAATGCAAAAATTTGGATGCTGTTTTCTAATTATCCCGTTACGTTGTGCCTACATGAATTCAAACTAGTCGCCCTGCTAGTGTGAACCTAGCATTAATCAGCCACATACTGCTTGCATTTCTTAGGGACAGAGTAGCCTTCTCCATCTCCAGTGGCGTTTCTATAAAAGACAATATAAAGAACGACAGTTTTAACAGCACTAGTGTCCAGAATAACTGAGGTAACTCTGACCACATGTACAATGGGTAAAATCTAAAGACTTAAAGTGATCCAACTCAAAAATATTTTTTTCAATTCGGACCAGTTGTTCCTGAGATTAACGCGTTCAACCATACAATCTATTCAGTTTTATAAAATTAGTATTGAAGTATACTTATTATTTTAAAAAATGGCATAGTACATAATGGTTGTAGCAACGTTATTCCTTATACTTAGAATATTTTAGAAAATAATATGTTTAAATTAAGAGAGGTAATTGACCAAATACCACACATAAAAGTCATAATGATGTTTTTTTTCTTTTTTTTCAGCTTTACGTTGTATTCGGCATATATCAGAGTAGGCAGAGGGAACTCTAATATTAAGACTCTGTTCTGAACTTTCCACCGGATTTTCGAGCCATTGTGTTTGGATTGCCGGAACACAACGCCACGCTTTTGCCTTGGTACCACAGCGACGTAATGAAAACTTAAATAAATAATAATACATTTCCCCGAGTGGAAATCGAACCCACAAACGTCCCATTACTGACACACACTTGTGCCCCTGCGCTACGAAGATCTCATTACGACCGGTATTTTTTTATCTGTATATATATATATATATATTATTTTATTTTAAACTTAACTTAACTTAACTTAACTTAACTTAACTTAGCTTCACGCTTTATCCCTTGCGGGGTAGTCAGAGAGAACGGAGAAACTCCGTTCCCCACTTTCTGCCGAATTCTGGAGGCATTGCGTGTTGAGTGGCAGAATTTTAAAAATGTATGTAAAATTTTTTTTTTAGATAATTGATTTCAAGCTTATTTGTTTCGATTGAATGGTTTTTAGTTTAATAATTCTATAATATTTTATGTACTAGAAATTAATATTCTATAAGTTTGTACTTTATTTTTACTAATTTTAAGTCAAATCATTACAACTACTTTTATATATAAAGATATTGTGTGAGTATTGTTAATTTTAGTTGAAATCTCATATTGTCTTTTTGAGAAATAAATTTAAGCTTATCTTTGAGATATATAAAATAATAAAAATAATAATTAATTATATAGCTGTTAACAAAAAAAATCACAAAATAAATGTAATACAAAGCGTGATGCGTTACGTTAACCTTAACTAAAACAGAACTTCTGCTATACTACTTTGAAATATGTTATTAAATACATCAATTTTAAATAAATATTAAAAAAATACTTATGAAAATTATTAATTATTTGTGCATATTTTGTACCTACATACATCTCTACATACATACATCTATAACATGATATTACCTTAGACAAAAAAAAAAAATAACATGGGTACTTCCCCTATTTTCCAATCCATCCTGATTATTAGACATATGTTTACGTAAGACTGAGTTTTTAAAAAAAATATTAAAAAATTAGCTTTAAATCTACACTTTAACCCGACTCCCTCGTCCCAAAGCGACTTTTTCAAAAAAAATAATATTCACATTTTTTTTTAATTTTCACGCTAATTTCGAAATGGATTTTAAACTTAGATTTGAAAATAACGAAAATGTCATAAATGGTTAAAAATATAATATTTTTAATGCAAATATTAGATTTTTTACAATTTTTTTGTTTATAATTTAAGTAAGATAAAAGCTATAATAATCACAGGGTGTTCATTGAAAAATATTATGACCTAAATTTTAATATCTTCATCCGAATGGTTATATCTTGCTCTCATAATTTTAATCAAAATCATTTTTCAAATGAAATCATTTAAAAAGTATTAATTAAATAAATATTACACAATCATAAAGAAATTTATCTAAACACATTTAAGAAATACACTAAACACAGAATATATATAATATAATCACAAAATTTAAATTTAACTTTAACCACAAACCATTTCTATAATTTCCAACTCTACAGCACTAGGGGAAGTCCTTACGTAAGTCTCTTATGAAATATGGCTCATTATCATCGCGATCTGCTTTTGTTTTATCACCGAAATTCCCATAAGAATGTTTTTTTTTTTTAATTATAAGATAAGTCAAACCGTATCTTGGTGAATTATTGAAATTACTAATATTTTAAATTATCTGAGGCTTTTAGTTATATGTAGAATGGTTCAGATTCCGAATAAGAAATAATAATAGAAAAGATAGATATTTTCTATACTTTTATATAAACAGAGTAACCGTTATATAGGGTGTTATAAAAATTTATTCAATATGTAAATTAAAGAAGTTTTTAAGTTCACTTTTTATATAAGATTACGTTAATTATTATTTATTTACTGTGTATATTGTATGTATAAAGTTTTCAGAGATCAAATTAAATTTAGTAATATTGTTTTGTTATACTAAAATATAAAAAAATCATTGCGTTTCTTAAATATATCTTAAATATAGGCCAGTTTCGTTACTTAACTTAAAAACAGTACTCAGAGTTATAGAAATTAATAAATGGCATGTGCGATGACTTCAATCATATTAGTGACATTTATCACCAGCCCTGGCCAGTTGTGGCGCAGAGACAAAAACGTGCGATTGAAAAGGCTAGGGGTTATGGGTTCGATTCTAAAATTTTCATTTCCTTGCTCTGGTAAAGAGAAATGCGTAGTTGAGCCGCTACATAACACTCTATGTCTGCATAAGTAGGCAGAAAGAGGAGCAGGATACGAACGGCAATCACTATAAACGCGACGGTTGGGGGTTCGATTATCATTCATGGAAAAATGAACATTTTTTTTCCTCGCTCTGGTGACGAGACACACCACCGCGTTGTTTGGTATATGTATACGTATATGTATAGGGCATGTATGAAGAGGTTGATGACAGTGGACGAGTCGAAAGAGGTGTTTAGAGATTCCGTTCACTTTGACGACTCCCCTAGGGATACAGCGGGAAGCTAAGTTAAGTTATGTATACGTACATATACAACATTATATCTGTTTTAATGAAATTACGTTAAGATTTGGGCCCACGCCTCATTATCGTTAATACTAAAGCGACTGGACTAAATCGACCATGAAAAAGAACATAAAAATTAACAAAAAAAACAATAGAATTAACATAGAAAACATCTGCGACGAAAATGACTACCGGAACTCTACTACGGAACTTCGCTTGTTGATTTTATCATATTATCTTAATCTGATTTACATAACACGTAATGCCTCCAGAATTTGGCAGAAAGTGGGGAACGGAGTGTCTTATATTAGGTTCCCTTTGCCTACCCTGTATGCAGGATACAGCGTGAAGCTTTTTTTTTTATTTATTCATTTATTTTAATCTGGCCGTCGTGGTACAGTAAGCCCGGCGGTAGTATGTTTGGTTCGAACGGTAAAGAGTGGGCCAAGTTTGGTGCTAAGTTTTGTCACCTATTAAGAAAATGAAGTCTTAGTATTACGTTCCTAGATTCGCTCTACCTATATTGCTATATACATACATATATGGTATATACATACAGCGTGAGCTATAAAAGAATCAGCCAGTCAAAATTTTCTCAAAATGAAAAAAAAACATAATTAATCTCTATTTAATAATTAAACTTGAGATTTAAAAAATTCAACATCATAAAATACGTATCAGAGATTCGAACCGAAAACCAACACTTCCAACAAATATGCAATCTAACCGTAGTGACGTATCACTACTTCCTCTTACTACCTATAAAATAAAATAAAAAAACTGCAAAACAAATAGTACGGGACACTTAATCCTCGACCACATTGATTCCTCGCCTCTCACTCCCAAGAGGGTACATTTATCCGGCAAAACGCAATAAACATTAAAAATAAAATGGCGGATCCCCCCCTTTTAGATGTCATCCCCCTAACATCTAAGGAAATGAATAAACTTGATCGATATTTTAATTAGAAATTAGGCAAAGAGCGTATTAATTATTTGGATTTTTAGGCAAAAAAAAATTATAACTAACTTATGCCTGCGGTTTTGCTGGTGTGGCCAAATAGAAAAACTGGGAGGTATTTATGACATGTGACATACTGAAAAATTACACATTTCTCTCTGGTCGCAGATACAGTGGGTTACATCGAAACTAAAATTTTAATTATTTTTGTTTTTCCTTCACGCTATACCCGTACATAGCAGGATTGGTAAAAAAACATAGTGTTTAGACACGCCGTTCCCATTAAGACACTTCCGTTATCCACTTCCGTCAAATTCTGGAGGCATTAAGTGTTGAGTACCGGAACTAAACGCTGTGCTTTATCAAAGCGATGAAATGAGAATATTAAATATTTCATTTCGTCAAGTTGGAATCGAACCCACAACGATTAAATTATATAAATTTTCTCATTCTAGTAACAATGCAAAGTTGTAATATGTCACTCAATAGGTAATGTCTTAAAAAATTGAGATTCTTGAGAAACAGTGTCTTTCAGCAATATCTTTTCTACTATGTAAGATCACAACACAAAGCTAAAACGAACCATCATATTAAAAATTCTCTAAATATACATTTTATTTATATCTTCACTATCTATATCCCACATAGTGTACGCATAGGGAACCTAGGAACCTAATATTAAGAATACTATCACTAATAAATATAGATAACATATAAATATATCTAATCAAACACGAAAAGAGGGTAACCTCTATATTTCCCAATAAGGTGTAATCGACGCGTTATTACTGTCGGCGGCTAACATAAATTAATACATTTTCCTTTATGGCCGGAATGTCTAGGGAACCTTAATATCCTCTCATAAGTATTGATGTTTGTTTGTGGGGAGATAATAAGGAAGTATTTTGTGTGATAGTACAGTGTTTTGGTTTGGTTTGGTCGCGGGTTTGAAGCTCGATTCGTGTAATTTTGTGTAAAATTTATAATTGTTATATTTATATGTTTTTTATATCATTATATGCAGGCAAGGCTAAGGAATGAGAGCTAAGACACAAAAGTATTTTAAGAAAATGTATAAAAATTTTAACGTTTCGGGACTCAAACCCGCGCCTCTTGGACACAGTTATATTTTAGTATTTTTTTGTATTATACGATTCAATATTCGGTGGTAGCTATTAATTTTGTGCATGTTATATTCCACGAGATTAAAAAAAAGAATAACAATAATCAAAATAATAAAAAAAATAATAAAACCAACTTCAAAACTATGCACAAACATAAGCAAAAACAAAAATTTGAAAATAATACTATAACTACTTAAAAGTAAAGGAAATTGAAAAATAGTAAGTAAAATTATTGTCAATTTTTGAATTAGCTTTTATTCGGTGTATTAAGTAATTATCTCTTAATGTTATGTTTTTTTCTCTACTGGAATCTACTTTAAAAATAAACGCTAAGGGGAATCTAGTGTTAAAACACTCCGTTGTCCAAGACAAGGACAATCTACTAGACAGTTTCTACTGGACTGTAACAATTCCGAATATAAAAACATTACTCCAAGTAGAAATGTATTCCCCATGGTAGGAATCAAACCCACAACTATCCCATTGACAGACAGACGCTGCCCCACTGCACCACAATGGTCTCGATTATTATAAGAATTATCTATATTAAGAATATTTTGTGAAGAAAAGCAGTATTCGGTAACATATTTTTATGACGACAATTATAACACATGGTATTGTAGATATAGATAACTGGAAGTGACTCTTGTTTGCGAATTTAGTTTTTTTTTTATTTAACGCTGATGTCACTACGAAATAACATAATAAAATTAAATCTTTGACCACGAAAGTGGCTTAAAGTACAAAAAAATACTACAGCACAGCAGGAAATCCCATGTAAACACCTGGTTGTGGATTCGATTCAGTCTCACAAACTGAGACGTTAAGTTTTGTAAGTCAACATGCAATGTTTTGAAAATAAAGTGGGAATTGGGGATCAGGATGTCGATATTAGGTTCCCATTGCCTACACTGCTTTATACGGGATACATTGTGCAGAGGGAACCTAATGTTAAGAAACTCCGTTCCCCATTTTCCTCCTATCTCTCAAACAAATTTCAGCTTTATAATGTTAATATGAGGTTTTCGTGCCGCAGATACACAAGGCTGACTGTCACGTCGGTTGAGGGTTCGATCTCTACTCGAATATTTCTGAATATTATCATTTCTGGCACTAAGGTAAGAAGCCCGGCGTTGAGTCCCGCCACTCAACACGCAATACCTCAAAAAAACGGTACAAAATAGGGAATCAGGTGTCTTAACACTAGGTTCCCTTTGCCTACCCTGCTGTGTGAAGCTGATTTAATTTTGGTTTAACTTAATAGTATTAATATGAGTATATTGCATCTCCAAGCCGTATTCCGTAACTCAACACTACATCCACGTAACACATTTCGTTACTTACGACTACCTCGCGTTATCTTTTCCCGCCACTCTATGGGGTATCGATGGGTGGATATGTGATATTTCGCTATAATGAAAAAAATAATTGCAAATGGCGTTAGTTATCTTATTATTATATTATTGATGTTTATTATGTAATGGAGGTGGAATAAGAGGTCCCTTGTGGCGCAGTGGTACAAGAGTGTGACTGTAAACGTGATGGGTGGGTTCGATTTCCACTTGAGGAAATCATTTATTTAATTAAATCATAAATTAATATTTTCATTGCGGAGCTCTGATAATAAGGCAAATTGCGGTGTTGGGATCCGCCATGGAGTGTCTTAACTTTAGGTTCCCAAGTTAATTCTGCCTACGGTGCCAACTGAGGGCTGTATCCCGTGAAACTAAAATATTTCATCTCCTCGAGGGGGGATCGAACCCACAACCAGGCGGTTTTACAGTCTCATCTCATGCCGCTGCGCTACGACTGGCCTCAATAATAATAATATAAGAAAATATAAATAGGTAGGTATAAGTGTTTACTTGACATAATATACATGACATGATAGTAAATTCGATGTCGAGTTAAGTGAAACGCGGTGTTGAGTTCCGCCACTGACCACACAATATATATCAGATTCATAAAGTATATATTCTCCGCATTATAAAAAAATGGGGAGAAAAACGAGAAAATACTAGTATTCAATTAAAGCTTTACTCAAAGAGTGCATGTTTTAAGTTATATAGTAAATCTGCAGATTACAGCCAGAGATCTGTTAATGTGTGGCGGGATTAGTGTTTGGTTTTTGCTTAGGCTGAGTGCAGGATAGTTATAGGTAAATATTATATTTTATGCGTTTTCTTTATAGAAATGCAGAGAAATTAGTCACGATGTTGCTTTATAATTGAATAGAACTTATAATAGTTGACTAATTTTAAATTGTGGATAAAAAAAGTAAAAAAGTTTTTTTTTGTTTGTACAGCTTTTCAGTTCTTGAAAAAAAAATCGATGTTTTTACTTTTTTTGTGCAGCAGGTTACCAGTTCTTGAAAAAAAAATTTTTTTTCAGGTTTCGGGTTAACATACTTAAGCTTGCACATATGCGCTCGTTTTGTATAAAATGAAACAAAACATTTTTCTACAAACTCCTATAAATTTGTACTTTTCGGATTTTTTTGTTAGTCCTATATAACCCGTTAGTTTCTTGTACACGAAAGGTTTTGAGTGTGCTACTATCAAGTACCAGATACAATCCAATTATTGGGATTTTTTTTTTCAGAATTTCGCAAAATTTTTACTGCACGCCTCTTACTCCGCCGTATACAAGAAGAAACTTTTTTAAGACATTCGGTTCAAAACACTGCTACTCTACAAAAAATACTTAGTTATTACAAAAAAAACCTTATTTTGTTTTTAAGTTTATTTATATTTATAGAATAAAAATGTATGGAATTGATATATATTGAATGTCATGCAGGAAAATTATACCATTGACATTTTAAAGAGCAACTGTTGAGTTTCTTGGCGGCTTTTATCAGCAGAACTGCCTTCCGAACCGGTGGTAGGCTTTTTTATATGTGCGTTCGACGATTCAAAAGTGCTTTTAATAATCTATTTGAATAAACAGTAATCGTCTGGCAAGAGAGAATGCTTTCTTAGTAATTATTTTTGGGTAGCGGAAATTTATAAAAATCTCCCTACAGAGATGCTAACAACATAAATAAGTTGTAACAAGCGTATAAAAATATTTCGATGTAGCTTGATGAGAACGTATGGCTTAGTGGTCAGAGCGCCTGGTCGGTTTCCAGGAGGCGCGGGTTCGAGTCCCGCTACGGTCAATTTTTTATACGTTTTTTAAATAAGTAACTATATAAAAATTATAATATCTAATCATATCATGTACACCACACCTAAACGGGCCGCGCCCAGTTGCAAATGTATGGCTATAGTATATTTTTCGTCCGAAGCTTCGAGCTTTCAGATAAACACCCGCCCTCCCTAAGCATTAATACTAATATTTTACCATTTATAAAAACTAAATACATCTTCTTAATG
>JAATLQ010032205.1:17620-31057 GCA_013421005.1 Heliconius erato x Heliconius himera | reverse complement strand
CGTGTGCTCTTCCGATCTCTCCAGTCTGTCTTCAGGAGAGTTGGATTGCTGCCACTTCTTAAAGGCATCCTTCTTTTCACGAGTCACCTCCTGCACCTTGTCATTCCACCACCATGTCTCCCTGTCGATGACACGTCCTCCCCTGGAAAGGCCAAGAACTCGCCTGCCTGCCGCAATGATTGCCGACTGAGCTCGATCCCAAGCTAGATAGTCTAATATATGTATGTATATAAATATATTCTCCCCGGAAAGTACTACTTATTTCATTTTCAATGCGACATTCGTGCACCTGCTCACCGCCTACTGCAGGAGTATGGAATGGATTGAATTTCTGCTTGAGTAAAAACAACCTGTTTACTGTATCCATTTTAATGAATTCTCCATACATTATTTAGACGCTTTCCTTCTGCTTACACTGCTGTATGTGGGATACAGCGTAAAGATAAAAAAATCTACTGATATAAAATACCATATTATGTTATATAAAATTAAGTACCTCAAAAGAAGAAAAAGAAAAAGAGGTTACCCTTATAAGATCATATTATTTTCCGTCAATCAAGAACTTATGACGATTTTTATTGCAACTTTAAGCTTTTTTTTTCATTGCAAAGTTAGCAGCGTGTTGTGTGGCGCGTTTTTTCTAGTGACCAGAGCGAGTGACAAAAATAATTCACCCCCACGAGTCGGAGTCGAATCCACTACTGTCGCATTTACAGTCAGTCGTGGTGCGCCATGACCGCCTCCATAGTATGGTGTCATCGCTAAATATTTAAACAAACAAACAAGCGACCTTTAACCTGCCCAACTAAAACCGTATAGTATTATGTACTAATTAGCATTGCTAACTAGATTACAAACGTTAAAATATGAATCACACATACATACGTATATACTATATGTATATATATTATATATGTGTTAAGGTACATATGGGTCATGATATCATCGACCATTTTATGTGGAGTACGATAAGAGACACGTAAGTAACTGTGATTTCAATTTTAACTTTTTAACTAAATTTTTCATATGACTTCGCCCGGATGTTCAATATGAAAATGGTAGAGTAAGACTTGCGTAATGTAAAAGATTTGTGAAGGAAAAGTGAGTGGTAAGAGAGGTAGAAGGGGACCTCGATTGACCTTACTACCCTACTTAGTACTTACTCTTTTCGACAACTTTAAGTTATTATAATAATAATAATAATTAATAATTAGCTTCACGCTGTATCCCGCACACAGCAGGGTAGGCAGAGGGAACCTAGTGTTAAGACACTCCGTTCCCCACTTTCTGCCGAATTCTGGAGGCATTGCGTGTTGAGTGGCAGAACTCAACGCCGCGCTTAACCTCGATACCAGAGCGAAGAAATGGAAATATAAATTTAAGTAAATATTTCATCTCCTCGAGTGGGAATCGAACCCACAACCAGTCGGTTTTGCAGCCACACCTCGTGCCGCTGCGCCACGACCGGCCTCTAGTTATTATAAAGTTAATTTATACATGTTCATGCAAAGACAAATATTTTTATTGTATATTCCAACTCCGTTATAACGTGCGAAAAGTTCATTTGAAAAGGCGAATAACGAATTAGGTGAAAATATTAATAATATTTATAGCTATTTATACTGAACTCGACTTGTGGCTATAAATAGAGACCAAATGAGAATCGGACTCGCGCACGAATGTTCCGTAACTAAAAAAACTGCATGTTTTTGATAATGTCTTCTCGTCACGTAACTAACGTCTTTTCTCTCCCATCATTCATATTAAGACCCTTTTCCCACTATCCTCCGAATTCTTAGGGCATGGTGTGTTAGGTGGTGGAACACAATGCTGCGCTATGTCCTGTTACTAGGGCTAAGAAAAACTAGGGCTCCAAGAACGAATGTGGGTTCGATTCACTCTTGGGGAGTTCCCCCAAAAGTTATTTGAACGCCCAGTCGCATGTTTGCATCACAACAGTCTCCAGTTATTCAGTAGTCAGATCTTTTATTATATTTGCTAGCAAAAGTCACTAAAAGTTAAGTCTATCGGAGTCTAAAGTGCCGGAAGTGACCTAATTTACCTAAGCATAACATAACATAAGCATAACATAAGCTAACTGTTAACTTTAATTTTCCTTTTACTTGTTTTATATTTAAAACTACGATTTTTTGTATTTTAAGTGAAATGACAAATATTTTTATGTATTATATAATTATTTTATTATTTTATATATTACATAATATTTATTATAATGATTATAATATTTATAATTATTTATTATTTTATATATTAGATAATTAAATTAGTAGGTATAAGTAGTTTATAAATAACTTATTGTTTAAAGTTTACTATGTTACTAATGCTAACACATAAATATATATGTATAAAGCAGAAAGTGATTATAGAGGCCGTCGTTCGTGGCAGCGACATAGCGTTAGACTGTAAAATCGCGACAGGTGTGAGTTCGATTCCCAATGTTGGGAATAAGTCATGTTCATTTTCGCGCTCTTGTAATAAGATTTGTTTGGTTTAGCAACAAACGCGCAATGTCTCTAAAATGAACGGAACATGGGCAACGGAGTGTCTTAACGCTAAATTATCTACTCTACTATGTTCGGGATATTCGTGCCCTGTGTATTTTTATATCTTCACGCCTTATGCACCCGCGCGTAGCAGGCACAAGAAACCTGGGAACCTAGGGTTAAGATACTGCGTTCCATTAAGACACTTCCGTTCTCCAATTTCCGTCAAATTCTCCAAGTATTTTGTGGTGCCAGAGAGAGGAAATGAAAAATACTATATATCATTCCTCCGACTAAATTTTGAACCCACAGCCATTGCGTTTGCAGTCGCAACCTTGAGCCTCTTCGACATGACTGGCCTCGCGCGGCCTCTGGCAGAATATAGGGTGAAGTTAAAAATATAAAAAATGAACAATTAAACCTTATTACCCTCAAAGGTATAACAATAATAGGTAATGAGCCAAACCTCGCGATTACGTAATTCTGACATCATTCAAGCAAAATGGCGTCACCACAAAAAAAATATAACGAAAGGTTGTTAGCCTTAAGATGGCTAGTAAATGTTGCACGATAACCCGATGTTTCTTGTTGTATCTTAAAGGTCTTTTGGTTTTTTTTGTTTTATTTTGTTTTAAAGTTTCGACTTAAAATTATTGTTATAGGTCTAAATTAATTTGGGAGACTATCTTTTTTAAGTCACACACGCTTTTATTAGGCCGAGCTGTAACTAAACAGCATAGTACAGCTTCACGCTGTATCCCGCACACAGCAGGGTAGGCAGAGGGAACCTAGTGTTAAGACACTCCGTTCCCCACTTTCTGCCGAATTCTGGAGGCATTGCGTGTTGAGTGGCAGAACTCAACGCCACGCTTAACCTCGACACCAGAGCCAAGAAATGGAAATATACATTTTAAGTAAATATTTCATCTCCTCGAGTGGGGATCGAACCCACAACCAGTCGGTTTTACAGTCACACCTCGTGCCGCTGCGCCACGACTGGACACATACAATATTATGGTACCATCGAGCTAGTCTGATGATGGAATTAAAAGTTGGCTGGTGGAACCTTGGACTGCCTACTGGTGAAGTAATTGAGTTTGTCCTCGTTACATTCGTCTTAATGATGTGCTATGTACAGGTAACGAATGTAGACCTGGTTACCTATACAGCGACTTTTGCATTGTCATCTATTTCTAGCGAGATAAAGCGTGAAGCTAAAAAAAAATATATTTTTTTTATATTTTCTGGGGAAAATATGCAATGCGATAATCCAAATTTACATAACATGATGGAGTAGTTGCAATTTGATGCGCTTATCTCGAGTGTTGTTATCTTTTTTTATGATAGAAGCAACTAGCCTACGACTGTTCTCGACTTCCATATTTGTGAAAATAGTAGTTGTAATAATTTTTCTTTTGCAATTTTTCGTTTTGGAATTAAATAGTTAAGTAATGCCTCGGTTCCATCAAAATATATTTTTTCAAGCTTTTCAAAATGGCTTTCTAAATATGAGTTTTTGTGACATATCCAAACAACATGGTCAAACAGTGTCCTATATAACTTTTATTTCTTAAAAGAAGTTGTAGATATCCATTAGGTCCCCCTATTTCGGCGAAACATAACCTTTATCCTACAACAGCGTGACAAATTGTAATTGCCCACCACCTAATTTTTGAGATACGTTCTGTGCTGAACACAACTCCGCTCTTTGTCTTTTTACTAGAGCGAGGGAATTAAAATAATTCATTCCCCTGAGTGGTAATCGAACCCATAATCGTCACCACCTCATCTGTCTTCAAAATTTTATAATTCGGGCTGAGCGAAAGATAACTCTCGATCAGTCACTTTACTGTTTTGTGTATATTCTACTAGCGACCAATTGAAAGCTTCGTCCGCTTAAACTTATTGTTATATTATAACCAAATACAAAACGTTAACACAAATTGGAGTCTAATATATACGCTATAATACTGCAAAGTTTCATCTAAACCCACTCAGCAATTTCAAATCACTCAGAAATTGGAATAAACATTCATCCTCACAAACCTCCTAAACACAATGTTAAAGTAGAACTATTAATACACACAAACTACAGATATAGAATGTTATTTTCCAATCTGATGTAATCATGTAACATCACACCTCAACCGGCGTGAGAATAAACTCAGATAAAACATAAAGTAAATAAGTTTAAAATAGGTCAGATATTAGGAACTCATTGATAGAATACGCAAGGTCGTTTCTGTTAGAGGAGTGTGAAATTTAGTGAATTCGTTTATGTTGCGTTTTGAATCATCTATACAAATAGTGAGTAATGTATTTTTTTGATTATGAAGTAAACAGTTATTTTTTGTTTTTTGTGTGTGTTTTTTTTTATATTTTTCTAGATTGAGTTTAGTGATGCAACAATCTTATATTACACTAGCTTTTACCCGGGACTTCGCTCTCTTAGTCGAATAAAAATAATATTTGATATAATTGACCGTAAGTACGTACAGTGGATTATGGTATTATGGCTTATAGTTCTCCTGTAGTGTGATGCAATATAACCAATAGCCTTCCTCGTTTATGGATTAGCTAACACAAAAATGATTTTTAATTCGAACCAGCCGTTCTTGAGAATAATGCACTCAAACAAACAGACTTTTCAGCTTTATAATATTATAATATTAATATAGATTATTTTTTTTTTTTTATAAAAACTGTCACATTCATTCTGTTTCAAATTTCTTTTCATATAGTGTCAGATGCACCTGTAACTTATATGTATTTAGCAAAATATACGTGTATTTTAAAATGAACTATTTATGAATTTATTTTACTTGTGCAAAAAGTTTTTTTTTTAATTATACAAAAAATACGTTGGTATTTACTACAACATTGATACATTTTTTATTATCTGCATGTATTTTTATTGCAGAGCATAGATAAAAAATATTATTACTCTTATATAAAGCCTGTCTATTAAAAGAATCTTATTGAGATCGGTCACGATAGGTCTACTAGTTGCACGCCACGTTTTTTATACTGCAAAGAATACTAACTTTAATTATAGTATTAATAGAATATCCCATAGATGGTTGACAATAAGGATATAAAAATTTTTGTTGTTGCTCTTGTACATTGTAATTAATTGTAAAAGTATTTGTCAAATAACAGTCGCGAAACTCAACGCCGCTCTTTATTTTTCCATTTCGGGAACATTATTAATTCCCCAAGTGGGGATCTAACAACCATCGCGTTTACGCTATGATTTAAAAATATGTATTTCAACTTTTTTTTAAAACTAAACTTATTTCGCATTTTAATTAGTATTAATTACACAAGAGTTGTCTGGAAGAAATCGCTGATTTGTGTGTCAATTGTTTTTTTTCTTTTTAAGGTTCTGTACCTTTCAAGGAAAAAAGGGTCCCTTATAAGATCACTTTGTTGTCCGTCCGTCTGTCTGTCAAGAGCCTTTATCTCAAGAACGCCTGGCGATATCGAGTTGAAAATCATAGTATATATTCAGATTTACGGTCCATTGATTTCCTGAAAAAAATGTATTACTACATTTACTTAAAAAGCGATTTTCGACGCTATAAAGGGAATTAAAATTAATAGGGTACTTATGGTTTCGCACGGTTGACCTTTATGAAATTTGGCAGCTAGCATCTACAGGTAGTACTATTTCAGGATAAAATCTGAAAACTATATATTTGTGGTTAAATCCTAAAAAATAATAACCTTAAAAGGGGGAGAAAAATTGATAATAACGCTGCTAGTTCCAGTGAGGTATCAGATAAGAGGGCTCGGGCTAAGCTAAGCTTGAATTCCAGATAAAGGTTTCTATAATTCTGGTACGGAAGAATCCGACACGCGCTTGTCCAGTTTTTTTTCTTTAATTTTCCTAATGGCGGTATTGAATTGTACCCAATAAAGTGTAAATGAATAAATAAGGTGGATTCAGACTACAATTGGTAATACATAATGCGGCGTCAATTTCCGCTATTCAACACGGAATATCTCGAATTCGGGTAGAAAATGAAAAAAGAAAGTGTATTTAGGTACAATAGATTCTCTCTGCCTGACCCAAAGATGTATTTTACAAATCTTTACAAACTAAACAACTTATTTTGCACTTTAATTAGTACCTATTAATTATACGAGAAGGATTCAGATTGAGATCAGACCGTCAGTCTGTCCGTGATGCCCGTAACGTGTGAACGTTAGTAGTGCTATAGTTGATATTTTGTGTAAATATCCATAGTTTTAGTGCATTTTTGTGTTATTATTGGGAAAATTCGAATAAAAACGGTGGGTTTTAAACGATGTTTTTCTTTAAATATTATGTTAGGCTGTTGGGTTAAATATTACTTCTTTTTTAAGTACAAGCCTTTGCCACAGGTATTTTAAATATAATTTTAAATGCCCATATGAGGTATTAATCTACTTGTTCATAATCTGTAATGGAGTTAAGTTAAAAAAATATATTGGATGGTTTGTTTTAAATGATATATGCTAGATTTAGTGAATATTGTGAAATAAATTTTATTTTCTCACTTTGCACTGATAAGTTAAATCGCGGCGTTGAGTTACACCGCAAAACTCTTCTGGTCTGAACTCATGGAATAGCTCGTACAAGAAGTAAGAACGTGTTAAAAAAGCTACATTTATTATTTATAGACATACAGATGTTAAATATTATAAATAAGTCTATTTGAAGTGAAGTTATTAATATGAGAGGCCTAGTTTACGCGATACGCTCATGTAAAAATTCAAATTACATCTATGAAGAAGTACGTACCGTTATAAATATGATAGGGAGACAAAAATAAATAAACTTAATAGAATACTATATATAATATGTTTTATAATTTTTTTTATTGTTATAATATATTACTACGTTTGAATTACTTGCCCATTCTAAATATAAATAAACGTATTTATATTAGTGACTAAACTCTCTTCGGCACTTGTCTTTACCAGAAAGAGGACATTAAAAATGATTAATTGTCTCAAGTGGCAGTCGAACCCATAATCACGTTTGCAGACAGACGTTGTATCACGACGGCATCATATTTCTTACGCGTAAAAGGAATTGTAGTTTTGAGGTCGTCATGGCGCAGTGGCACTGATACCGTGTCGATTGTGGGCTCGATTCTACTCGGGGAATGAATTATTTTTATATTATCATTCCCTCGCTCTGGTAATAAGACAAACTCAACACACAATGCCTACAGATTTCGGTGGAAAGTGGGTAACAGAGTGTCTTAACACTGGGTTCCCTCTGCCTACAACGCTTTGTGCGGGATACAGCGTGAAGTTAAAAAAATTATGTCATGATTCATGACTAACCTTCCTTCGGTCATGTTTATTTATATTTACTTGCGCAGGACACGCGATTGCTTAATTACCGATCACCTTAGATGAGACATGTATTGCATATATTACTATTTTTTGTGTGTCACGCAATCTAAACTATTTTTATTTTACCATGGGGGCAAAGTCGCGGGTTAAAATCTATTTTTTTTTAATTAGAAGTAACCTTGCAACCTTATGTTAAGACACTCCGCTTCCATTAAAAGAATTCTGTTCCCCACATTCTCTTGAATTTTCGAGGCATTGGTAGTTCGAGGCGTTAATTGGTGGAATTCAACGCTGCGCTTATCCTCTAATATAAAATAAATAAATAGATAAATTAACCAAAAAATAAAATTTGAATTTCATATGGAAATTAATAAATTACATATGTAATAACGGACGAGGTCTACAAATTAATTAAATATTCACTTGTTTTGAGTTTACCGTAAACAACTTTAGTCCTTACGCTTATGTAATTAAGAGTTTTTAAAATTCATGTGATATGGCGGCCGAGTGAAGTCATTGCTTCAAACCTCAAGGTTACCTATTGAAGATCTTATTCGTTGAATTAAAAATATACAACTATATTTAAAAAAATATTTCTATAATTATACATATAGACTTAGATTAGGGATGTATCTGTGACACAAAGAAACTTTAGTTAGCATTTAGTTCATATTAAATATATAAAAAAATATTATAAAAGTATCTAAAAAGACATGTGTAAAATATGTTTAATGTTTATACTTATACGAACTTAGTTTTAATTAACATCTCCGAGAGAAATTTTAACTCGGCGTGACAATTTCAAATCGAAGAAATAAAATATTTAAAAATATTAAATAATTTCCTCGCTGTGGTAGCGAGGCAAAGCGCAGCGTAGCGTTCTCCGGCACTCGACACGCAATGCCTTCAGAATTCGGCGAAAGTGAGGAATGGAAGTGTCTTAACACTAGGTTCCCAGGTTCCCTGCGTGAAACTATATAAAAAAGCAAACAAATAAAATAAATTTATATTATCTACTATTTATAAAAAATAGTACGTTAATTATTTACAAAGTAATTTATAGTACACTATTTAAATATAATACATGTATACAATTAGTAGTATTACAGTGACATTGTATGAAACGTATTTATTTCGCAAACCATTTCCTCATGGCATTGATAACGTGTATGTTTGTATGGTACGAACTATGACACATAACCTGTGTGTTATATTCAATGTGAATTGTTAATAATATTTAGGTGCATTATATTATTTAAAATATTGTTAAAATCGAGAATAAATCGTATGAAGTATAATTCCAGTTTTATATTTAATGTAAATTATAATCTTTTGACATGGTTTTATTGGATCGATGCTAGAAACTGAATTTGATTTGAACTAAATCTGGGCAGCTATAACTTAGGTGATAATGATAGTACAATAATATGTTATCGTATGACTGGCTGGTTATGATGAGGCCAATCGTGGCGGACACAAGTGTGTGACTGTAAACGCGACAGGTTGTGGGTTCGATTCCCACACGCCACTCAACAAGCAATATCTCTAGAATTCAGAATCTAAATGGGGAGCGCAGTGTCTACATTAAGCTCCCTCTGTCTACCCTGCTGTGTGTGGTATATAGCGTAGAGCTAAGTTTTTTATCTGACCGGCCTGATGATGGAGCCAGGACCTGGATAGTGGACTCGTCATGGTTACTATTAAGCCTTTTTATATACAGCAAGACAAAGACCAGGCTTAAAACGTCCGGGTAGTTGTAAACTGCCGGTTAAACCACTATTATATTATAGTGTCTAAATCGGTCCTTGCCTGAAATAAGAACAAGATGAGTAAAGATAAAAAAAAGTGACTGCACTGACTATATTCTGCATGCTGTCATGTGTTCAAGGATATTGTGTATGTCGCAATGCGACAGCAGGAGCTAAGCTGTAGGCTAAAACGCTTCAAACATACAAGATACAGTACGGTCGACGAGTCGTGGCCGCTCTGATGTTGGTCGGTTGATATGATTTCATTTGAGGAGTTCTTCTAATTTTTAGTGAACACTGCGCAAAAGTTCAGAAAGTCTAACTTCATTGCGGCCACGACTCGTCGAGTGCTAATATTTTTTTGGTATTTAATTATAAATGGATATATCGTTAGTGTGTAATCTATCCACTTATTCTACCAATTTAAATATGACTGTCGTGGCGCAGCGGGGAGTGGGCAGATACGAGTACAGATCAGCATCTGTAAGCGCGTCGGTTATAGTTTCGATTTCCAGTCAGAGAACCGAAGGGTTCCTCAGTAACAGAGTTAAAATACTCTTCCTCAACTTTCGTCCAATTTTCTAATTAGGTTCCCTCTGAAAAAAGCGTGAATCTACTTTTTAACTCTTGTTATGAAACATCATACGCATAACATTTTTTTTTATTTTATGGTACATTTGTGGCGCGTTATGTTGTCATACGGTCGTTATAAAATTTCGCGTTGACGTAGTGTGACTGTAAAAATTTGTTTATTTAATAACTGTACAATACTTTAATTAAATAAATAAATCACGCGCTTCACGCTGTATCCCGCACACAGCAGGGTAGGCAGAGGGAACCTAATGTTCAAAGACACTCCGTTCCCCATCTTCCGCTGAATTCATAAGGCACTGCGAGTTGAGTGGCGGAATGCCACAGTACTTTAATTAATTAAATTATAATTACCACGAATAAATAACATAAATTGTGAACGACTGCGATAGTAAAATATTTAAATACTAAAAAATATATTTTTTATATTAAATATCAACTTCACTCCGTATCCCGCACACAGTGGGGTAGGCAGAGGGAACCCAGTATTAAAACACTGCGGTTCCCATTTTCCTCTGAATTTTAGAGGCGACTGGTTGTGGGTTCGATCCCCACTGGAGAAAATAAAAAAAAAAAAAATTATATTTACATTTCTTCGCTCTGGTGTCGAGGTAAAGCGCGGCGTTGAGTTCTACCACTCAACACGCAATGTCTCGAAAATTGTAAGAAAATTGGCAAACGGAATGGATTAACATTAGGTTCCTTCTGCCTACCCAGCTATATATAGGGTACAGCGTGAAAGTAAGAAACAAAACTTAATTTTTAGTAGGTACAGTTGAACATCGATTACATATACTGTTGACTACTATCTATCTACGTATCTATACGAGCCATGCGTGCCGACGTTTGACACTCTGACATTGTGACCTCATTGATTTGTCTCGCCTATATAAAACTGTAACTTTAAAGCAAACTTATTAAATATTCTTATTATTTGTATATAAAATATTATTATAACATTCTATTTGTATACAAAAAATATAAAAAAGATTTATATACATATATTGATTATAATATCTTTAATAATATTTTATACGATTCTTAAAAAAATATTTTACAAACGTATAAAATTAGCTAACATCAGTAGTTACCTATGTGTATGCTTATATATTTGTGTAGTACAAATAGGGTTGCCATATTCGATATTATAATTTCCAAGACATTTCTGACCACGACAGGAATCATAGTTTTGGTGTCCGATCCAATGTTTAATTATCTAGAACTTCTTAGGTGCGTAAAGTAACATAAATGTTATTCCATTTTTTTAAGTAATTCTTTAATTCTTAAATATTCAACTTTGATTGAAAATCCATATTAGTAAATATTTAAAATAAAAACAAAAACTTAAAACAGAAATGGAGCTACTCTTTCAGGTTTATCAATTAGAGTTCAATAAAAATCAACATCAGCAATTTTTAAACATTCAAAATATTAAAGGTAGAACGAATATTGAACACTTAAAAGTTAATTAAAATTAAACTTTGATAGGAAATTAACATCACTTCCTCCATCATATCTTTTACAGGCTTATTAATTAAACTTTGGTTCCGTTCCGTTACTTCTGGGACAGTAAAGTAAAGTTGCTGGACACGCACAATTCCGGGACAATCCCGGATTTCCCGGCCATCTGGCAACTCTAGGTACAAGCATCATTGTCGTTTATGATTGGTTATATTGATTGTTGTAGAATATATGTACCGAGGAGAAAGAATTTGTGGGACTCCTAGGTGGGATTAAGCACCTATTAGGCAGGTACGTGTGGACATACGGTGCGTCTTGGCGCAGCGGCACTGTCTGACTGAAAGCACGATCGTTATGGGTTTGATTCTCACTAGGGAAAATATTTTTTTATAATTTTTTCGCTCTAGCTAGTAGACATAGCTCAGGATTGAGACACTCCTCGACCTACATAAAACTAATTTCCATATTATTTTATCTAGGATTTAAACCTGTACCTTCTTACACTTAAATACGTATTACGACCACTGCGCCACAAGAAATTATACGTATTTTATAACAAAAACGTGATATGCTATAGGTACACATGTTAGTGACTGACAGAATTTAAATTCAAAGGTCACTGTGTATTTGAAGTGACGTCATTTTAAAAGGTCAATTAAGTGAATTACGACAGATTGTAAATATAAAGCAGACGCCGAATTGAATTAGGTTACCTAAAAATTTGTCTAGAAATTAAGATTAAAATTTTAATTTGTAATAATTATTGTCGGAGTTATAATAGAACCTGGAGCTAGAGGCTAACGTGGGCGTGGCGCAACGGCACAGCGTCTGACTGTAAACGCGACAGATGTGGGTTCGAATCAAACAAGGGACAATAAATTATTTTTATTTCCTCGCTCTGGTAATAAGACAGAACGCGTACACATTTTTTTTATCTCTACAAACTTTTAAGATACTTCGTTTCTCAGTACGTGGGATACTCCGTTTCCCACTTTCCGCCGAATTCTTGAAGCATTGTGAGTGTCGGAACTCAACGCCGCGCTTTACTAATGTTCAATATTTCATTTCCCCGGGAGGGAATCGAATCCACAACCGTTGCGCTTACCGTCGCACGTTTGTGTCCCTGCGCCATAACAGCGGTAATATTGAATTACAATATTTTATATTGTTATTAGGATATTGTGGCTAAAATCTCATAGCGGTTAAATAAAAAAAAAACAAACAAGCAAATTGTAAAGTAAATTTTAAATTATTAAAATAAGACCTAAAATAATAGTAATAAAAGGGTATTTGTAAGAAATAAAAATATCAATAACGCAAATTACTATATACGATTTTATAATGTAATATTTTCGAGTTATGTTTTTTTCTTTCATTATTATTTTTTAAATACTTACCTTCAATCTTATTTTGTTGCAGAATTTTGGTGACAAAATGCAGTGCAATATAAAAGATTGAATTACGAGGAAGACTTTGAAACCACGAAATAATACGAACGATCGAAATTTACATACATAATAAATAATATATTATAACAAAAAAAAACAAAACCGTACCTTAAAATGTGTTCAAAAAGAAACATGCTGCCTAATTATTAGTTAGAAATTAATATGCGAATCTGAACGCGCCCACAAGAAAGGGATAGCGCGGGAAAAAGACAGAGAGCTGCGTCCAAAAATAGTACGATCCGAAATAGTGAAAAAATGTCGGGCTCGAATCCAGTACGGAGTAGTGAGGCGGCGGGAGCCAACGCCGCGTGGTGGCAAACACCATGGAAAACTATG
>JAATLQ010032205.1:0-17559 GCA_013421005.1 Heliconius erato x Heliconius himera | reverse complement strand
GGAAGTGGGCGTATGGAAGGTTCACCGCGAGAGTAACAGAGGAAAAGGTCGAAAAGCCGAAGCCGAGCGATGATACGAAGAAAACAGCGAACGAAATTATAACTAGTGCGGATAGCGTCTTGGCTACCAGCGCTAAAATAAAGACCGGGTCGTTTAAGCCCACCAAACCTTCGGGTTTCGTGCCCGCCACGCCACCTATAAAGAAACGCTTGGGTCGCATGTCTCCAGGTCCTGAGCAGCTGTCTGTCAAGAAACACCAGAGTATAATAGTCCCGACCTGTACTGGTCCAGATGCTGCGAGCGCGCAGTGGGTGAACGAGTTATTGACGTGGTTATATAATGATCTTGTTATTGTGAATGAACTTGTGCAGCAATGGATTGTGTCCATGAATGAGTTCTCCAAGAAGTCTGTGGAAGAGGTAAGCTTTAGCTTTTATTTATCAATATAATGCTTTATTACACCAAATTATATCGTATAACTAATATAAAAATAATAATAATAAAAAGAGGAAGTTTTAATATAATTTTGGTGGAATATAAAACGTAATCTTTTCACTACAGGTGATCTCTATACCATAAAAAAATCGAAAACAAGGAAATTTATTTATGTACAAATTATTTAAATGCTTACTAAATTAATTAATTCATTTATTTTTAGATTTTTCCAAAAAAAAATGAGAGAATATAGTGACAAATCATTATTTACAACTGCTATTACTTAAAATACAAGAATATTTATCTAAAAAAAATTGCCTCAAGCGGGAATCGTATCCACAATCTTTTTGTTTAGCAGCACTTACACTTTCATCATAGGTTTGACCTATTTACATCAAACATCTAACATGTTTATTTTTTCTGTAAATAACTTAGTACATTTATTTACAACTATGAAATTGAGCTCTATTACATAGGTAATAAAGGATACAGGACCTCAAGGATAACCGCCAGTGATTAATAGAGCATAGGAAACTAGATCAAGTACGATATCGATAGAATGATATCGTGGAACGGAAACATAAATATATGGGGATAAAAATCTTATATATAAACAATAATGTTATTTATTTGTTTCTTAGTGTTTTAATTATCTATTATAATTTTCAGAAATTTTTGCCAAAAACATCTTGAATATTATTTAAGTATGTATACAGTATATACATACAAATATTAAGACATAAATGCTATATTTTTTATATATAATTTTTAATAAATTATTATTATAACCCACAGATTGCCTGTATGTCAAATGTTCAAAGGCTTAATATATATATTTTTTGCCTTTTCCAAAGTATTCGGAGATTTTCATCTATGATTATTAAATCGACTTAGAAAGTACATACGTCTGTTGGGCATAACCAATAATAACCTTAACGTTTAAGAAAAAAGTTCGTGATATTCTGAAAATATAATTTTTAGATATATTTAATTTTTTTAGTTATATTTATAATTTATTTACATTTATCTCATCTGGTAGACAATGTACAGTACTGAGTTCCGCCACTCAACACGCAATGTATCAAAAACTCAACGGTGCGTGCTACGCGAGAAAAAGCGTGAAGCTGCTTTAGATATATATCTATATCGTAGGTTTAGCCTTATCGTACAGGGTATAACGGTTGAGTTTATCCATTGTATCGATAAGACAAGGAAGATATAAAGTTTTAAAACTTAGATATTTTTAACTATTAATATTTAGGCCAGTCGTGGCGTAGTGGGGGTAGGGTTATGGGTACATTTGTATATTCATTTCTTCGCTCTGGTGTCGCGGCAAAGCGCGGCGTTGAGTTCCGCCACTCACGCAATGCCAAAGTACTCGGCGGAGTGGGGAACGGAGTGTCTAAACATTAACTATTAAGTTCACCCTACTGTGCGCGGGATACAGCGTGAAGCTGATTGTTTTTTTTTAAATTAATATTCACAATAATAAATATAATTTATATAATTCGAAATAAATAAAAAATATATAATATATTAACTAGGCTTAGCTGTAGATGTTTTGAAACTATTATAAAAAAACAAAACATCTCGATCGACTGCTTAATCTAAATTAATATATCCATTAACACCAGGACAAATCCGACGAAGACGTTACATTTATCACAATTGGGTTACTGGTTTATGAGTTACAAGCGGATAATGGAACTGACATACATACAGATACGCGCTTAAACCATAACCCTCCTCAGCGGTCTCCCTACAGTCGGGTTAAAAGACTTTAGCAAATGACTCCTACCTAATAGTTGGTAAATTGAACTAATAAAACTAAAATTGTAACATGTTATTCTATACTATTTTTTTTACTCCACGCTGTACCATTCCATACATAGAAGACTAAAAGGAACCTGGGAATCTAGTGCTAAAACACATTATTAATTCCCATTTAGATACTGGTTTAACGCATTAGTCTCAATAATTACTGGCTCAATTAAAAAAAAATCTTGTTGTCCATTTTTAGAGGAAGGCAATGTTCATTTGCAAAAGGGGATTGAAGGAGGGGGAAAAAGTACTTAACAATAACCCTGTATATGACAATAGTATAAGTGACCTTGAAGGTCACAATAATTACTTATATTGATTACTCACTAAGCTGAATTATTTATTAAAGCAATACCCACATACATAGATGAAGATTGTAACAAAAAAGATTATTTAATTTTAATTTTTTTAGAATAATAATTGTTTTACCTTCCTATAAATTATGACAATAAAACAACAACAAGAAAATTTATATTATATGTAAATCTAGTGGCCGATATTACTTCGCTTCGCTTCGCTCGATAACAATATGGCTAAAGAAAAAAGTAATAATTAATTGAATAATAATTACACAAATAAATTAATTCTGTTTCCTGTTTTCGTGTTCCGACACTCAAATATTATCCACATCAAAATTTATCTAAAACGATTTAGCAATTTCAAATTCGTAAAGAACAAACAGACTAAAAATATGATAAAGAATTTAAAATTTGATATTTTAGTAACTATTTTAAAACTTAAAATTATATTTGAAAATTAGTGTCTCTTCATACGGGAATCTTTTATGTGTTGTCGTCGTCTAAATATTGACATTGTTTAGATTGGATACGAAATGACTAGTAATATAGGATGTTACCGGGTATAATTTATATATGTTAAGTCGGAGTCCAGTCATAGCGAAGGGATACAAGCGTTTGTGGTTCGATTCCCAATCGAGGAAATGAAATATTGAATATTGTCATTTATTTGCTCTGGTGCCACACAACACGCAATGCCTCTAAAAATACGGTGGAAAATGGAGGATTGAGTGTCTACGTTCACCACGAGCCGCCCAATTTTCGTAACACTGTGTGTTGAGAGACGAAACTCAACGCGATTTGTCCTATCATCTAAGCGAAATCAATTCTCGAGTAGGAATCGAACCCACAGCTCTCACCTTAACAGTCAAACGTTGTCCTTACGAAAAAAATATATACGGTTAGTCATTTGCATACCCAGACTATAGTATTAGAGATGGTTGTTCCGAACAAATGTAGCATACATAGTCCGCTCGTAAAGTTTATCAGTCATGCTTCGGCGCGATCTTATGTGGCTGAGTCACGCCTATGAATATTAAACAGAAATTTACAATATATAACTATATCTACACTTTTTAACTGAAATTATTGAAAAAAAATAATTGTCGATAGTTTTTGCAGTTGCACGCCCTTTCCCGCAGAGCGGGGTAGGCAGAGAGAAAGTGGTGTTAAGACACTAAGATTTCCCATTTTGCGCACGATTTTTGAGACGTGGTGGTGGTGGTTCAGTGGCTTAACCTTTTTTTCTGCCAGAAATTATTATAAAGTAATTAATAAAATTATAAATATACATGGGACATGTCGTTAATTCTTTATTTTATCCGTGCAGTTGCATATATGGCCAAATAAGTGAATATGCTAAACTACAGTACCCACTCAAAAGAAAACTGAGTATCCAGAAATTTGATAAAAGTGCAGGCACCATTAAGCTACTTTATAACTATTGTATATATCAAGAATCGAACCAGTTACAGCCTAGATACATAGGTATTTTATGTCAGATTCATCGTGTTTTATGTCAGAAACAATGTTTCTGTTTTCAAATAGGTCTTAAGTGTAAATGTTACTAATGGTTCCCTGCAAAATGGCTCCCTTTTGCCCCTTCCTCCGAGGCGTGAAGATAAAAATAAAACGATATACGCACATGTGAATGCTACAAGATAATTAATTTAATACTATTAACTTTTTATTTTATATATTTTCCTTTCTATATAACATAGGCAATAATGTCACGGACGACGATAATTATAAATTTGCTTTACGCGGGAAACGAGCCCACGTAATCAACTATACTAGATAAACTGAAGTGTATGTTTGATTGAAAGTGCTAATCTGGGGAACTATTGGTAGTATTAGAATAGTTCTTCTTATTTTGTATGATATATGTATCGCGGAAGGCTACTTTATTAATTCACTGGTTCACAGGTTGTGAATTCGATTGCTACCTGAGCAATTTAAATATTAAATATTTTTATTTCTTCGCTCTTATTTCAAGACAAAGTGCGGCGTTTAATTTCGCCACTCAATACGCAATGCCACCAGAGAACAGACTTAATTGGAACGGAGTGTCTTAACACAAGGTTCCTATGTTCCCTCTGCTTATTCTGATATGTGTAGGATACACTGTGAAGCTGACAAAACAATGTATTAGTCATATAACCTGGGGTACCTGGGGTAGGAGTTGCCTCGAGCACTTGGAATATGTGGTTTAGTCAGTCAGTACAATTTTCAGTTATTTCGTTTCGACCATGCGGGCGAAGCCGTAGGTAAAAGCGAGTCCAATATACTTTCCACTATATCATTTATATGAAAACTAAGTAACGTTTCATATAAATCTTATTAAGTATTTTAGCCTATTTGCGTAATGTTACTGAAGAAAACAAAGTTATAATATATCATAGAACAATGTACGAAGTGTCCTTTTGTTAGACAATGTATGAGATCGCTTGAGATTGTCAGACAAAGGGGTATTTTTAGTTTTCGTGGGATTTATGTGTTGCCATGATGGAATACAATGGTGAACACGCCTATTGAGGAGAAGTGGTGAACTATGGCCACTGCGTTCAAATGTAATAAAAATATTAACATTGTAATATTTTAAGCGTGCGATTCTAAACGTCTCAGGTGTCGGTTCGATTCTCTTTCGAGGAAATTAAATATTTCATATTTTCATACTTATATACAACTGTAACTCATCGCTGCACATGAAAGTTATATGAGAAAAATATATTTAAGGGCATTATTAATGTAATATAACCCAAAACAATGATATTTATATTTTTTTTTTATCTTTATGTTGCGTTTGTTTACGCCAATCTCAGAAAAAGCATAGCTGATTTAAATGTACTCTTCACAATTCTTTTTTGGCAGTTGTTCACTTAATATTTTTTGTTTTATTTCAATAGTTTCATAAATAAAAAAAAGTTATGTCAATATAAATTTTGAATGCCATATATTGCTACAAAATAAGTATTTTATAGAATTGGCTGAAACTTTAGTTAATAAAAGGATTTTTAAAATAACAATGTTATTAGATCACAAAAGTAATTCAGATGAGAAAATAAATAATAGCGGGCGAAGCCGCGAGCGAGCCGCTAATATATACATAATAAATTTAATTTACTTGCTTCATTACTTTAATTTGTTGTTGTAATACCTACTGTGGGCTTATATTTCATATGGGCGTCTGCAAAAAGATGGCTACCATCGCTTAAGTATTAAATGAACAGCTTTATTGTATTATTGATCCGTGACCCATAATAGTATGGAGAGGATTATAGTGCCGTAATGTTGCCTAAGTGCCGCCTTAAGTACACCCATACGTGACTCATATAAGAATGTGCTTAGTATTATATCAAATATATATGTATGTATGCTCTATACCAATATTAGCTCTAATCTCAGAAACTGTTGGTTTGATAAGAAAATTTATTTTTGTTTTATAATTGTTTGTGGTTAGTCTGATTAAAGAAGCTTGTATATAGGATATATTACATTAACTAGACTATTGGATATACCCCACTTGGAGTCATAGTTTTACTTCCTGGCATTTTGAATATGTAATACATTTGTATATTGTATTACACATTCAAAATATCCTTAGTTAATTCTATTTGGATAATGGCCGAAGCCTGAGGGAAAAGCTAGTATATTAATGTATAGAATATTATAGTAACATCTTAATATCAGCCTCACGCTGTGTCCCGCACAGAGCAGTGTAGACAGGTGTTAAGACACTCTGTTCCCCATTTACAGCCGAATTCTGGAGTCTCGACACCAGAGCGTAAAAATGAAAATATGAATATAAATAATAAATATTTCATTTTCTCGAGTGGGAATAGAACCTGCAACTAGTCGCGTATACAGTCACACACTTGTGCCCGTGTGTTACGATGGCATCTTTATTTTAATATCAATATCAAATAATCAAATAGTAAACAAACAACAATTCGGCGTAGTAACAAATGATGGGAAAATTGAGATTTTGGCAACACTGCAAAGTGCCAATCACGCGGCTACCTTGATGTTCCATTGACCCGCAAGCTATTTCGGTTCTTATTGTGTGGGTCATATGAAGCAAAGTTGTCTGTTGTTGTGATAGAGGTTGGGTGATTCTAAATAAAATAGCTGATAGATTTTTTAAGTGGGGATACTGTTATTGGAAGAAGAAATCTTAAAGCTTTTGTCTTATCATACATATCCTGCGTGTTGCGGAGATATAGGCACAAGCCATTACAAATACATACATTTTTTTAGATTCACGCTGTGCCCTATTTTTTGAGAAATTGCGTGTTGAGTGGCGGTATTCAACGCCGCGTTTTTGGTATAATACATTCATAAATAAATAAATATAGTTTTTTTTATTAACTTTGAACTTATAACAGTTATGAGTTGAAAAGTTTGAATTCAAAACAGTTACCTTATTATATTTGTAATCAATTATAAATATATATTTGTAATCAATTAAACACAGACTGTAATTATAATTTATTTCAGATTTTAAATCCATATTGTCATTTTTGTTATGTTAGATTGATTTTGATGGACAGTAATACAATTTTAAATTTAATATATTTTAAAAATACAAATCCCATTCTAAGTACATTCGAAGCACATCTATTTTAAGTCGAGAGAATGAATGACGAAAGAGTGACTACTAAGATTTATGAAGCAAAAGTGAGTGGTAAAAGAAGCAGAAAAAGATCTCGGCGGACCTTCGAGAACACTGTAACGATGATACTGGAGGAAGGCTACACAAAAAGCATGAGGTTCCGGGATATATGAAAAGCTTGATGACATTAGACGAGGCGAAAGAGGTATTCAGAGACTGTAATGCTTGCCTGGCTACTTGGCTACCCCGATAGAGACAACAAGCAAAAAAATAAAGAAAACTTTGTGTACATATTATGCCCCAGTAGCGCCACGACGGCGCGGCGGCGTTAGGTCTTTTATAATTTGCAGCACATTATTGAGAAATGTGTTTCTATGAGTCGAATTACTTAAGCAATAAAGTTGTAATTTTCATATTTTATCAAAAGTTGACATTTTCTTATATGATAATTGATTATCATCAAATTGAAGATAATTTTAGACAATATCTCGGCTCAGTCAGAAGATGCCACATTAAACACGATGTGAGCTATCCATTAAGAAACAACCGAACAAGTGCGAGTCAGGCTCGCCCACCGAGAGATCCGTAAAAAATTGGAGGTCTCGAGCTTTTTCTGAAATTCAAACTTAGCTTAGCCAGAGCCCTTTCATCTGATACCTCATAGGGTCTCAATACGCGTTTTTTGCGATATAAACCGAAGATATATGTTATTGTTAAGTAAATGTAGAAATACGTTTTTTTTTAGGAAATCAAGATACCATAGATCTGGTTATGTGGTTTAAATTTCAATTCGATATCTCCAAGCGTCCCTGAGATATATGATCTTGACAGACAGTCAGACGGACAGACAACAAAGCGATCTTATAAGGGTTTCTTTTTTTAGAAGGTACGGAACTCTAAAAATTGTATTTGCCATATTTGCCTTTATGAGAAAATATGAAGTTGAAGTGAGGCGTCGTGGTGCGGTGGGACAGCGTTTGACTTTAAACGTGGCGATTGTGGGTACGATTTTCTTTCAGGAATAAATTATTTTAATTTCATCACATAGATAATATAACAAAGCGCAGTGTTGTGATCTGCCGCTTGAAACGCTATGTCTCGAAATTTAGACGAAGCTTGAGGAACTGAGTGACTTAACACTAAGTTAAAGTAAGTTCTGGCTATCCTAGCGGGGTATGCAGGATACTATATAATTTATTTTATTATAATTCCTGAATACATCACTACAAATGCAGGAAATGTATGATTCAAACAATCTTTGAATGATTCAAAATAAATACACTTTTGTCAACAACAGCGCAGTAATATTCTATTAATAACGTAAACAAACATTCGAGTGTTCTTGCGTTGGTGCTTCATCTTGGAACGGATTTCACTGCTAAGCTAAATGTAGTGGGTTCCTTTTACCCAAAAGGATACGGTAGTATGTAAAAATACTTCACTTTTTTATATAATTCTTGAGAATAATAATAAATATACATAAGGATCATCAATTATCTAATCTAATTTAATGTCGATTAAGTCGATTGCTAATTACACTTAACAAAAGTAAGCTTTCAAATTAATAACAACTTTTGGCAGTGAAATTGAAAGAAAAACAAAGACTAGCTATAGAGACACTTTTATGGCTTAAAAACAAATTGTCATAGTAAATTATGATGTTTTGTCTCAAAAGTTGGAGACTTGGCTCGGCTTTGGAAGAAAGCCAAGTACATTATTGAAAGGTTATATTTTGTTATTTCAGCGACCTTCTTAGTAATGGTATACCATTTCATGGAATCCATTTTAACGCACTTTTAAGCAAAAATACTTATAAAATTCTTTAAAATTCTTGTTCTTTTTCTTTATTTCACGCTATAGAATCCCGCATACAGCAGGGTATATAGAGGGAACCTAGCGTTATGGAATTCAGTTTCCCAATTTCCGCCGAATTCTCGAGCGTTGAATTGTGTTGAGTGGCGAAACTCTACGCCGTGTTTTGCCTTGTTACCAGAGCGAGGAAATTAACATTTTAAATAATTGACTCTCCCAATTGGGAATCGAATCCACAACATTCGCGTCTCATTAGAGTTTTTCCTTTTCTTATATAATTTTAGTTGTTGCTAGAACTATTCTCTTATAGTTCCACATGAGGTGCTCTGGACTTTTGATATTCATGTCATGAGTAATCGCTTGTCCTGTTAAACATATTTTTATACCAAAAGAGTAATTTCTTCTTCTCTTATTATAATTCTATGTATGGTGTTCCAGTTCTCAACATCAATTAAACCCTTACATTCATTCCAGGCCTTACAGCTACACAATGGGTACAAAATGAATGGAATGAGCTACTCATCCCCCACATAGAGCTGAGTGGGCAAAGATAGCTTTATAGGTAATCCATACGTCACTATCCGCCTAATTCTTATAAACTACCTGGTGGTCAGCGACTCTGATGATAGTGAAGAAATGATATACTATCCATACAATCTTTTCCCAGAGATGAAATCGAACCCGTAACTGTCACGTTTACAGACAGTGGTCCTATCGCTAAAAAGTATTTATGAGCTGTCTGTTATATTTGATCTTGGGAGCGCTAATTCGAATTCGGACAATCCGTATGCAACTGAATACTACTTCGACTAAAATTAGAACAGTTGTTTTAAAGTTTTTTTTTCTTAATATATACATATTTTAAATAATAATAAATAAAAATAATATACATATTTTAAATAAAGAAGAAGAAATTCTTACATTTTAGAAATTATAGGAGTACAAGTCGAAGTTTTTTTAGCCTTCACACTGTATCCCACATAGAGCAGGGTGAACTGAGGAAATCTAGTATTAAGACACTCCGTTCCCCACTTACTCATATTTACTACAAAATAAGTACCTATAATAAAATACAAAATAACTTAATAATACATACAAAGTTGTTCAATATTACGTCAATATTTACTATTGTTATCTAAACAAGTTAATATTATGTGTACTTAACTTTTAAAGATATGGTTAGGTTGTTGTCACAGAAAAAACTTTTTATTTAATATTCGTCTTTATTATATTGAATAATACAATTTTATAGTTTCATGGTATAAGCAGAGGACATTCGTCCTTTAGTGGCAGCTTGTTGAGTGACAGTACTTAACGCCGCGCTTACTAGAAACACAGATATTTTAACATTTTTAAAGTGTTATTTCACACTTATAAAAATTTGAATTTGCCTCCTGGAAACCGACCACTGAGGCACACGTTCTCATCAAGCTACGTCGAAATTTTTATAGGCTTGTTACAACTTATTTATGTTGTTAGCATTTTTGTAGGTTTAAAAATGTTAAAAATAGTTCATAATTAGCATTCCCTCTTCCCAGACGATAATTCTTAGTAATTATCTTTGGGTTTTTATTTTATTTTAATTTTTATCTTTGTGGTTATGTGGTTAGCATCCAAAGCAAATAAGTTGTAACAAGCGTATAAAAATTTTCGAGTCCCGCTACGTTCAAATTTTTATACGTTTTCTAAATAAGTAGAAACACAGATGTTAATAGTTAAACTTATAGTTATTTAAAAATCAAATCAATCAGCTTCACGGTGTATCCTGCACACAGCAGGGTAGGCAGAGGGAACCTAGTGTTAAGACACTCCGTTCCCCACTTTTTGCCGAATTCTGGGGGCATTGCGTGTTGAGTGGCAGAACTAGTCGGTTTTACAGTAACACTTCGTGCCACTGCGCCACGACTGGCCTTATAGTTATTGAAAGAAATTTTCATTCTCTGGACTGGGAGGGAACCAAACCAACAACCATAGCGTCTACACACAATTAGACGTGTCCCCACGATGAACTCTTATGAAATTATATTTCTTATATAGAAAATATATATATAATATAAATAAATATATAGTTTTAATTACTTTAATAGCTACAATTGAAAAACTTTATTACGCAAGTCATTATTCGGTTGCCCAATTTACGTGTCCATAGAAGCAAAGGTCACGTGCTATTAATATCGTACCCACTACGAAAAAGGCAGGGCGTGTAATTAAAATGTTAATTATAGGACCACCTAGCGGTGTATGCGTGTTCATATTTATGTCATAATACATTTTTTCTAAGCTTCACGCTGTATCCCGTACTTAGCTTAAATATTTGATTTCCTCGAGTGGGAATCGAATTCACATCCGTCGGGTTTACAGTCGTTCCACTCGCTGGTGCTCCGGTCCCCCGCCGGCCTCAAGTGGTCATATGAAGTAGAAGTAAGACGTGGATGCTTTGTAGATACAATATATACTTTTATTAAACAAGAGGAATCATTTTTCCATTTTAAAATATAAATTGTTTTAAAAGATACATTTAAAAATGTAAAAAAATCACTCTTCCGAAAGTAGGAAAGGCATCTATGGCTCCAGAGAGAGGAACCTCCTCACAATACGCGTTGTCTCAAGCAAAACTACCATTAGCATCCGGTTCTTGATCCAACCGATAGTATAAATAACCGATAACCTCTTAAGATGTTGGTCGAGGCTTTTCGCTATTAAACTGTTAACTGAAACCACTATCGGCACTATGACAGTCGTATTGACATCACATGTAATTATACTGGTATTGCTATTATTATTAATCATATTATATATTAGTATTCATTTTGTTTGTACCGCGGACGAGTTTGTTTGGTTGAATTGAACGCGCTAATCTCAGGAACTGCTAGTTCCAAATTAAAAAAATATTTTTAAATTAGATACAACATTTAACACCATGTATAACTTATTGCCTCTCTATATTTATTCAGGAAGGCAATAAGTTATACATGGTGTTAATTGTTGTACACGTAAATGTAATTGATCGCTGTATGTACATGAAAGATATGTATGTATAAGATAAACTGTCACTGGAGGATTTCGTCTACGTATACATATATACCCAAAACTGGTTTTAAATTTCGCCTGTTTGTCTGTGCGTGTGGGCAGGTTTATCTCAAAAACGACTTAACCCTAAATCCGTTTTGACTATAGAAACGGTTAGTCAAATTTTATCTTCGAGTTCTTCAAATTTACTTTCTCACAAAGACAAAGTCTGACCGACACAGCTGGTTTTGAAAATAAATCTTGCCCTAAATCGAATTTGAACTCACATCTATTGACAATAAATAAATCTCCAAGGCTGGTGATATAAAAGATTCTAAATAAACGAGATCTTTACATCGAAAATCTTTACATCGAGGCCTCAACTTGTCGTTTGACGAATATCTATTTATACGTTGTGCTGATGTATCAGAGCAACTACGTGAATTACGTCATATACTACGTCATTGATATGATGTGTGTTCCAAATGATTAATATAGTGTCAGAATGAACATTTTTTTATTCTATTTAGATAGCAAATTGTTATCCAAAATGATCTGATGGTCGAAGTCAGTGACTCAAGTCTAGCTTATGGAAATATTCACAATATTGTTTTTTTTAGCTTCACATGCAACATATATACATGCAACATGCTCAAAGCGGGTTAGGAAGAGGGAACCTGGGAACCTTGTGTTTAGACACATCGTTCTCCATTAAGACACTTCCGTTGCCCACTTTCCGCCGAATTTTAGGCATTGCGTGTTGAGTGGCGGAGCTCAACGCAAGACGCGGTCCCTTTATCATTATTTACAAAATAGTAATATATAATAACTTTAATCTTAGTAACATATAAATTACAAATCACTGAAAACGCTTTTTTAAACAAACTTTCAAAAAGCGTTTAAAAATTTTTCGAAATTAATTGTATTTATATTTTGTATCAGCCTCACGCGCACATGCGTAGGGCAGTGGGAACCTAGTGTTGAGAAACTTGGTCACCTCTCCCTACCCTACTACTTCATTCCTTATTTTCAGTGGCGGAATTCAACTCCCCGCTATGTCTTGTTACTAGAGCGAGGAGATGTAAATAATTCATTGTTCCGAGTGGGAATCGACATCAAAACCATCGCGTTTAGTGCTCTATCTATTTTTTCCAACTATATTAAACAGAGACAAAATACGTTATATATAATATTTATAAAAACGGAACGTAATACATGAAAGAAATTACGAATTCAGGAGGCACCTTCTCTAAGCACGTACGACTATCGATCATTTAAGTCAACTAACGACTGATGACTGACTTAAGAAGTGAGTATAGTAGGTGTGAACTTAATAGAACTAGTTTTTGCTCGCGGCTTTACTATCTTAACCTACGTACGTTGAAAGGTACAATGTGATGTAATAGCCTTATAGCCTTTCTCGATAAATGGACATCTAACAAAAAACATTTTTAGATTCGAGCCAGTAGTTCCTGAGATTCCTGTTCAACAAAATAAACTTTCGAGTTTTAAAATATTATGGTTTTATTTTTTGAGTAAGCGGAGAGTCTAGTAACGAATCACTCTTTCCATGTTTAATATTCTTTATTAATTAGCAGCACCAAAAATATCGATTTATTTTATAAAAATAAACCGATACAACGTGGTGTAGCCTACCTCGATAAATGGATTATCCAATACTAAAAGGTTTTTGCAATTCGAATCAGTTCTTGAGATTAACGCGTTCAACCAAACTAACTCTTATTCCTATTATAGTATTATTATAGAAGTGTTGGCTTGTGAAACTTGATAAATATACATATTTTGTTGTACATATATTAATTAATCTATTCACAATCAAAATTATACAACATTATTAATATTTATAAATATAGTGACACCGTTTAAGAAGATTAACATAATTGACACACTTTACGGTTGAATAGTGACCACTTAAATTAATAGGCCATCGTAGCTCAGGGGCACAGGCGTGCTAAAAACGCGTCGGTTGTGGGTTCGATTTTCACTCGGGGGAATGAAATATTTACTCTGGTAACGGGGACGAGCGCGTCCTTGAGTTCCGCTACTCATCATGCAATGTTTCAAAATTGGGTGGAAAGTAAGGAACGGAGATCTTAATACTAGGTTACTTCTGACTAATTTGCAATATGCGGGATACAACGTGAAGCATCCGTTCACAATACATAGTGCTTTGTAGTTGTGATGGCACTAGTTAGTAGGATGAAATTAAAATAATTCATTCACCCGAATAGGAATCGAACCCACAACCTTTTGTAATCACACATTGACTCACAGCGCCACGACGGCCTTTTGCCAATTATTTTCTTTCTTTTTTGTTAGATACTTTACTACCGTCGTGTTAACCACATTATACCGGAAAGCCACGACAAGTTTTCATAACACGAGATAAGATTGCATATTGTGTAATACATACAGACATACATACATGCATGTGGGTCGTGCTTGCGGAAATTAAGTAAATATACTTTTGCAACTGCTACTGCATAAAGACCTCGTTATTAGTCAGTAATTTCTAAAGTGGCAATTTTTCCAATTTTCGAGATAATTCATTTGAGTGGCGGAACTCAACGCCGCGCTTTGAACACTGTACTTCCGTGTAGAATAAATTACACAATTAAACAAGGCTTCGTATATGGAAGTCTATTGATGTCAAAATTTATTGCTCTATAAATCAGCCTACTGGAACTAGCTTGTCTTGCTACTCCATTAACTTAGTACTGATATAAATGTAAACAGAATTTTAGTTGTGATTTGGGTTATTTAGATTGGAATGTCTAGGGTTACGAAGAATTTGCCGATTGAAATAATTTCGATTAAGTAACGGAGCGCTACGCCGCCGTCTGTCTTGATACCAGAGGGACGAAATGAAAATAATTAATTTCCTTGAATGGGATTCGAACTCACATTCTTTCCGTCTATAGTCAGACGCTGTGACGCTAAACCACGAGGACTCGATTACAATGAACAAATAATAGATTTCCAGATACATGTTAAATTTTCCTGAATAGAGGTTTAAGCAATATGTTTTTGGACACATCAAAATTGACGATATCTTTTTAGACTACGGATAAGCACAACCAACAACCCAACTTATATATTATTTAAAACGTGTCCTGTAACGACTAACAGACAACGCAAATCAGTGAAATTTATCATATGTTTCATAGGTTCCTTGAAAAGTGTAGGAGAGCATTTTTTTTTTTGCGAAAAATAAAGATTTTCTATTTCACACCTTAAACTCCACTCAAACAAACCAAAAGGCAGACAACTAGTTTAAGTATAAGAAATAAGTCTTAGCTAGCCGTCGAGATTTCCATCACAATACAGTATATCGATCCAACATTCCCCTGACAATGGAGCCGGTGGCGTGGTGCCAGCAACTGGTTTTATGTCTTCGCCAATATTATAGGGGTTATTGGCAAGACGCGCATTTATAGCACCTAAACGCTATGATTTTATATTGGTGTACGTACGTACGTACAAACATACATTTGTTTCTGTTTTTGTAGCTATTTTTGTTTGAATCAGCTGGGCAATTATTATTTTTTGGTTAGCTTCGCGCTGTATCCCTACAGGGTAGGAGCGGGAACCTGGTGTAAGACACTCTGTTCCCCACGCACCGCCTCACCGCCTCAACTTTCGGGACATTGCGTTTTAAGTGTCGAAACTCGACGTTGCCTTATTATCAGAGTGAGTACATGAAAATATTTTCTTCCCTCAAATAGGAATCGAACGTACAACCGCCACATTAAGTCAGATATTCTACCGCTGCGCTAAGACGACCTGATTTTGATATAGATTTGTTTCTATTTCTATGTCTATTTTTGTTTGAATCAGCTGGTCAGTTATGAATTGGACTCATGAATGGTGGTTATTAATATGAAAGTGTATTGTAATAGTAGTAAGTACTGCAAAGAAAGTTTTTAATCTATTATTTATTATGGCTGTCCCTGCGCCACGATTGAGGCTGCTTGGCTGTAAACGCGACTATGAAATACGAAATGATATATTTAATATTATAATTTTCTTGTTCTGGTAATGAGGCAAACGCACACACTCAGCACGTGCCACCAGATTTCAGCGAAAAGAAAGTGTATCTATGGGAACGGAGTGTCTTAACACTAGGTTCCCAGGTTGCCCTTGACAACCCTACTAGGTGCAGAATACTGTGTGCGTGAAGCACAAATTCGAGGAGATTGGATCTTAAAAGATCTCAGAGCGGATTATAAGACTACAACTACTTTGAAACATTTAGAATCTACATTATATTGCAATTCTCTATATATTTGGAGATTGTGTGTGAAGGTTTTGTGGTATTTGGTACCAGTATCGTTGGTTTCCTACTTTCGTAGTCCAAATTTTTGCAAGGTAACGTAATTTCACTTAATACATATACTCCGTTGTGGCGGAGCGGTGTTTGACTGTAAGCTCGACAGTTGTGAGTGCGATTCCTATTCATGGGAATGAATTTTCATTTCCTCGCTCTGATAATGAGGCAAAGTTTTCACGATCATTGCTTCTATTAAGTGAAAGTACTGTAATCAGATTGATCGCTTGTATTTTATACCTAATAGGAAATACGTTTTACCCGACTTATCCGCAGTTAAAGGTTTTCAGAAACCATTTCTATTACTAAATAATTGAAAATAGATTCCATAACGTTTTTTTTTATTTGCATTATCTAGTAGTGAATGCAATAATTTCTCATAAATCATCAGCTTTGATTATTTATTTAGATGCGATGTGTTTATTTAGGTAACTTAATATTTTAAGGCTGTCAAGGTTATCCCCCGTGGTGAGATAAAGCGCAGTGTTGAGTTTTGCCAATCGTAAGAAAAGCGGAGAACAGAGTGTCTTGACAATTGACATTAAGTTTTTTCTCCCAGCCTATAGCAGATTATAATATTTTTGACTGAAAGATTTCCCGAAATTGATCAAAGTAGCGAGAACAAGTGGCTATAATTTCTCCTCATCATCAATTTAAGGAAAACTTAAGCAATTTATCTCTAGTTCTGTATTTTATAAATCTAAGTCAACGATTCACCAGTTTACTTATAATAGTAATTTTGCTTCTCCATGTTTTTTTTTGTATCTGAGCTGTTTAGCCGATATTTAATTAAGTCTTTGACAGGAAAGAAAAAAAACCAATATGTCTATCTTCGACTTTCCTACTTTGAAAGGCTTTCTATAAATTATTTTGTAAGGAAAAAAGGAAATGTAATTTTCTTATTATGCCAAATCTTTATTATGAAATGTTTTGAAAAGGAAATTTGGATTGACGTTCAAAGGTACAATATCGATGATATTGGTTTGCTTTTTCTTGTGGCAACACTAGCATATAAACGTCTTTAAAACTTCTCCCGTAAAATTAATTAAATTTTATTGTTTTTAATTGTAAAATTTGGTGTAATTTGTGTAAAAGTCTCTAATATAGACATTTGTACTGTTAACGTCATATTCAGTACATTAAAATTTGTGACTTTAAAGTGTTTGTGCTGTGTTTTGTTCGTCAGCTGTCATCGCGCAGGTAACGAACTACATTTCAAATTTTAA
>JAATLQ010032204.1:0-34999 GCA_013421005.1 Heliconius erato x Heliconius himera | reverse complement strand
TTGTAATTTTTATGTATAAAAATTGCTTAAATTTATTGTGTACTTTTTACGTGATGCGTGTTCACATAAACAGACAAACAGACAAACAGACATACAGACAAACAGACAAACAGACAAAAATTCCAAAAATGTTGGAAATGGATTATGTTAATTATCCTTTAACACCCTGGCAATTTTTTTTTTAAATATTTACAATGTACAGAAACGTCTTTTCTACAGATTTATTATAAGTATAGATTTACGCCATTCCAACTATGCCGCACTTTGATGTTTAATTAGGTAGGCATTGTACTATGGAATAAGTACGGACATAGCAAGGGAGGCAAAGGATAATTTGGGAACCTAGTAGTTAAGTTAAGACACTCCGATCCCAATTCTAAAGGCATTGCGTATTGAGTGCTTTGCGTGTGAACAGAACGAGGAAATAAAAATAATAAATAATTAATTCTCTCGAGTGGAAATCGAACCTACAACCGTCGCGTTTGCAATCGTACGTTGTCCTCCTCCTTCACCACGGCCTCAGTAGTTATTTCTACCATTTAATATAGGTACTTTAAAAGAGATGATACATAGCTATTAGCAATAATTATGGCACTTAGTTCGATGTTCCGACATGTTGGAGCTACAAGTCTCATCAGAGCTTCACCGTTTTGCTTAATCATTACTTCTATAATCCATATCAGTCACGATTAAGCTTTAAAGGTGGGAGTGGCGTCTTAATTTATATGTATGTAATCCCTAAGTAATATGTCGACGTATACATATCTTCGGTTAAACATAATATTGGACATATATATGTATTATGTATATATTTTTTTGTATATTTGATTAGGGATGGAAAGATTTTTTGTTTCAAGAAATATATATCCAAAAAAAAATTTATATTTTTAAAATATGTCGTGTTTAAAAAAAATTGAGGCCGGTTGTGGCCAGGGGTACAAGCGTGCGACTGTAAATACGACAAGCTGTGGGTTCGATTCCTTTTCTAGGAAATAAAATGTTTAATATTTTTATTTTCTTGCTCTCGGCGTTCAGTTCCGCCACTTAATACATAATACCTCCAAAATTTGACGGAAACTGGAAAACGGAGTATCTTAACTCTAGGTTCCCTCTGCCTACACTGATGCGTGATACTGGAAAAAAATAAACAGTTCCTCAAAATGAGATTTTAAACCATAACTAAACCAATCAGTTCGAACTCGAACGCCATCACTTCGTACTTAGATATTGGAAAAAATCACACACTATCAATCAATATTAAAAAAAAACAAGTTTATTATTTTCAATAGAAACATATTTCAATGGAATATATCTTCGGATGGTAATAGCGAATTCTTTGGACATTAATGTTGTCGTGACATGAAACAGGCGGTGCTGGCCGATAGCAGTAGTGTAATGAATTTCGGAAAGCCTCGACAGTCTGCTTTTAACGGCTTTCAAGTATATAGTTTATGTTTCACGTGGAATTTTTACTGTAAATATTCTACAGGAGTCAGTTCAAAACGGTCAAGAAATAAGACCCAGTCGTTGGTATAAATAATTTGTTGCGTATTTTCCATGACTATATTAATATTTTTCATATAAAAAAAATCAGCTTCACGCTGTATCCCGCACACAGCAGGGTCGGCAGAGGGAACCTAGTGTTAAGACACTCCGTTCCCCACTTTCTGCCGAATTCTGGAGGCATTGCGTGTTGAGTAGCAGAACTCAACGCCGCGCTTAACCTCGACACCAGAGCGAAGAAATGGAAATATAAATTTAAATATTTCATCTTCTCGAGTGGGGATCGAATCCACAACCAGTCGGTTTTACAGTCACACTTCGTGTCGCTGCGCCACGACTGACCTCTTTTTCATACAATTAAAGTTAAATATATTAAGAATATAGATTGGCTTAAGTCACATTCAAAATTGTGCGCCGTTATCATGTAAACTTGATTGCACCAAAATATATAGTTTTTTTTTATGAGAATTTTTTACTAAAAATAAATACTTAAATATAATAAACAATAAATATAAAGATAATAAATGATATGTAACAATAGTACCAATAAAACACACGATAAGACAGGATGTTGCACAGAAACTTGGACTTAAACTAAGCTAGCTATCGTATAAAGAATGAGGTGTTCCAGAACTTTGTTCCGACTGGATCAAGTATAATATAAGTTTGGAATAGTTTGTTTTCTAAAAGAACCATCTTTATTAGTTCTCCATATTTAAATTTATTTTATTATAAATAATCTCACATAATACATACTTAGAGATAGACCAAGAGAAATTAATTGGACGTCACTCTCAACTATGGCTCTTTAGCTATATCTCTGTTGATAGTGAAACCCAATGGTGCGGCCATTGGGTTTCACTTTAGATTATTATATCATCATATTATATTGAAACCATCCACATAAAATTTATAAATATATCAATATGTATATACTTAATAACCTAAAATTGAGCTTCACGCTGTATCCCGCACACAGCAGGGTAGGCAGAGGGAACCTAGTGTTAAGACACTCCGTTCCCCACTTTCCGCCAATTTCTGGAGGCACTGCGTTGAGTGGCGGAACTCAACGTCGCGCTTTCCCCTTGACACCAGAGCGAAGAAATGAAAATATAAATGTAAATAAATATTTCATCTCCTCGAGTGAGGATTGAACCCACAACCAGTTGATTTACAGGCACATTTTGTGCCCCTGCGCCACGACTGGCCTCAAATATAATAAATAAAACTGAAATATTTCCAAATTTCAAATCAATACTTACAAGTGAAACGGAATACGATCTATTCCTTTTCAAAGTAACATAAGGTTTAAACTTTGTAATCCATGTTAAATGGATGAAGAAAGTTTCGAATATCGTAACAGAGATGGCTGTTATAAGATAGTGACGGGTAGAAGCCCCAGATGGCAAATTAGCCCTCGAATCACTTTCTCATCGCGGTTGGCAGCCCTACGAACATCTGTACCTACATCTATCTAATTAATGATCTTGTGGTAATACTTATGTTAAATCGGCTTTGATTGATGATATATCCTTGTTTATGTGTTATTATTGTTGTGTGTTGTAAATTACTAAAAATATAATGTTAAATGATAATAACATAAGTTAAAACGATATAAAAAATAATACAAGACAAAAAACCCGGCTAAAAGCGAGTCGGACCGGCTTATGTTACGTAGCTGCAAACTAAACAGACATACATATATTTGCCATTTTACTATTCTGTCCGACCGAAACAAGGTTTTCAGCCAAAGCCGAAACCGAACTTTCGGCTTTGGCTGGGACCAAAGAAAAACCGAAACTGAAACTTTTTAATAAAGAGAGTGATTACAGATAAAATAAAAGTACCGGTACTGCAGGTCATTTCTATCCCGTATTGCGTGATCTAAAGTTCACAGTTCATCGTTCTCGAGATATCAGCCATATAAAGGTTTTTTTCTAAAATTCAGCCAAACAATCTCATCTGCTTTATAATATTAGTACAGATATTGCAGTAAAAATATTGAATCCTTTATTTTTTTAAAGCTTGTAAAATAAAAAAAAAGACAAATAGCAAAATAAACGAAAATATATGTAAATAAATAGATAATAAACAAAACAAAATATTAAAATTTAAAACGTGTTCTCATATTTCCTTATTCGCGGCGTTGAGTTCTGCCACTCAGCACGCAAAGCCTCCAGAATTCGGCAGAAAGTGGGCAACGGAGTGTCTTAACACTAGGTTCCTCCCTACCCTGCTGTATGCGGGATACAGCGTGAAGCTGATTTAATTTATTAATATTTCCTTATACGAGTAAGTACGACAGTTACTCCGACTATTTGGGTCCACTTAATTACTGTACGCTGATCTCCGACATTAATATATCATACGAGTATAGTTGTATCAGGAATATTATCATATCTCAAATTCCATTTGCAAAATTGAATTACGCATGTACTGATATTGTGGAGTATAATTTTGTTAAGATGAGTAGTGAGTGGGTACAGACAATTTTAAATGAAACAATGGACACGCTGGGTTTGTTATAGAGTGCTTTCTGTCTGTTGGGACCATTATTTTATAAGACATGAATATTAAAGTTATTTACAATACAACTTTACAAGATTTTCTATGTAAAATTATATTTGAATGTGTTTGTGAATAGTGGAAAATCTCATCAAATTTCTTTAAAAACAGGTCCTGTCGTAACTGCATTGTCAGATATACTGCTGTCAAATAGTAATGTGTGACGATGAAGTCCATGATTTTTAAGTCCCATTCAATTGGAATTACAAATATAATAACAAAAGTAAATTAAAAATCAACTTTTCGTGATTATTATACAAAAAAGTAATTCTAAAGTATGTTTTCTTTTTTTTAGAGGTCAGTCGTGGTGCAGGGGCACAAAGTGTGACTGTAAAACCGACTGGTTGTGGGTTCGATTCCCACTCGAGAAGATGGAATGTTTACTTAAATGTATTTTTCCATATCTTCGCTCTAGTGTCGAGGCAAAGCGTAGTGTTGATTTCCGACACTCAACATATAATGCTAAAATGGGGGCAGAGTGTCTTAACACTAGGTTCCCTCTGCCTACCCTGCTGTGTGCGGGATACAACGTGAAGCTGATTTATTTATTTATTCTTTTAATAATATGTTAACAACACAAAAATACACTTTTCTGAACTTTAACAATTTGGTTATAAAATGAGTGATCAGAAAAAAGTATGTCGAGAGGACGGATTGCTTTGCCTATTATGTTTTAAAATATAAATTTAAGTTTTTTAAATATAATTGTTTATATATAAAGTAGAAGAGTCAATACTTTTTCACTAGACTATAATAAAAGCGCAAATTCTGAAAACTTTAGTGAATATAATAGGACATTGTATTACTACAATATCGATTTAGAAAACAGACAATTCCATAGAGTTGGGAAAAAGCATCGAAATTTACATAAGAAAATTGAAGTTTTCAATAATAGGAAACATTATTCTGTCTCATAGGAGGAGGAATAAGATTTTAGTATTGACTTTATATTAACAATTGTCTTTTCTTGTCTTTTCGATACTTTGTATGTATGTATGTATTGTACATAGATATCTGGCATTTCTTATCACAAAATGTTTATTACATTTCCTACTCTTTGGCTTTTTAGGGTTTAGTACCTCAAAAGGGATAAATGGACACCTTATAGGATCACTTTGTTGTCCGTTCCTTCTGTCATGATCGTTTATCTCGAGATCGTGTGGAGGTATCAAGCTGAAATTAATATCAAATATTAAGGTATACGGTTCCTTGGAGCACAGATAAATTTAAGTCTAGTCTCAAATATACAAGCATTTATGCATAATTTTTTTTACAAAAGTAAACAAAACCTGTAAGTATTTTCCGTAGAACTACAGTTATGAAATTTTACAGAAACCGAATATTTTTAGATTTTTTATAGAAAAAATCATTACAGACTTATATATGTAGTTCATTTCATATGAAATGAGTGAATACGGCTACAAACTTAAGTTAGTAAATTTTTACAAATTGTAGTCCCCGTTGACCTCTGAATCCTGAAATTGATAGGCAATCCTTGGTGGGCGAGCCCTAGTCGCACATGAACAGTTTTTTTTCTTAAATGTGAAATATGTAATATGTTTGTTTTGATTTCGATTATATCTCATCAATTTTAGAATTTATTTGTTTTTATTTTGTGGTAACGGTTTCTATTAATCTTTTATATGGATATGTATAGAAAGATAAAACTGTTTATAGGTAGGCAATGATATAAATATTATATAGGTATATGATATTATTGTTTTACAGCTGCAGGCTGCACCCCGCATATAAAAATATACGTAAATATAACTATTGTCAACAAACTCTTTTCCGCTTTTCTACCGAAGCTGGTATACGAGAACCTGTTACCACTAAAATAAATAAAAAACAAAAAAATCTGTAAAAGACAAAGTTGCAAAGTTACCAATTGAATAAATTATTTACTACTATGAATTAAATCTAAATCCAAAAAACCGCAAAATTTTCAATGCCCACATATTATATCGGACGTTCACCTTTACACCCTTCTGTATTTTTTCTTCTAGGTATTATCATATCAATATTTTTTTATTAGTTTACAGACTTATATGAGGTTTTTTATTTTACTATCGATACCCCATTTAGTCTTTTATAAACAACAGAGGAAGTTTAATATTAACATTCAACATATGTATATATTTTCTTCATATGATTACATGACATTTACGATTTCTTTTTTTTTCAGCTTCACGCTGTATCTCGCACATAGCAGGGTAGGCAGAGGGAACCTAGTGCACACACTCCGTTCCCCACTTTCTGCCTAATCTGGAGGCATTGCGTCTTGAGTGGCAGAACTCAACGTCGCGCTTAACCTCGACACCAGAGCGAAGAAATGGAAATATAAATTTATGTAAATATTTCGTCTCCTCGAGTGGGGATCGAACCCACAACCAGTCGGTTTTACAGTCACACTTCGTGCCGCTGCGCGACGACTGGCCTAGAAAATAAATAATAGTATCAATAAACTTAAGCCTTGTTAATTTAATTTAATTGTCGCTTAAAACCAATTTGTCAAACCAACCGATGTTTTATTAGACTTGGCTGTAACAGAATCCTTATTAACTTTTATGGGTGGTATAAAATCGACATGCGTGTAAAATTTCCGTTAGACTTCTGGGAGACAACGCCCTCGTATCTTTTATGGTGCCGAATTATTATAGGCTCCTAACTACTGTGTGTTATATATATTCTAGCATCGATCGGCGTAGTTCAAAAAGCGAGCCAGGCGCCAAAACAACAATTGCAAGGGGAACGTCTTCCCCTAATGATATCCACCCGGAAAATTGCCCGGTGCAGCCATATTTATGAAAGAATCTTATGGGAAAATCTTCTTTTTTTCCTTATTATTCTTGTTTAGCAACTAATCACCAAACCCTTCCTTAAAAAATAATTTGAGCGTGAAAATATTGAGTGGATAAGTAATTTTTCTGACAGGCTTTGTTTTTAATTTTTTTTTCCGGATTAAGAAAGAATCTTTGAAGATAAGATAAGAGATGATTTTTATATTTTTTCAAGTGTAATTTTTTTTAATAGAAATAGTTTTAAGCTAAAATATATTCTTATTTATTCTTATATTTTAAATAATAGTGATAAAATATATGAGCTGAGCACAAAAATAATTTTATTGTGTTCATTTAAGATTCGTCTTCTTGTTCTTCTCAAATGTTAAATCACAATATTTTAACATAAAGAAAAGAGGATCTTTCTAATATTTTACGGATAAATGAAGTCAGACTGAGACTGAGTTCATTTATTTACAACAATAATATTTTGTGTAAGTACACAAAATATTATTGTTATAACAGTAGCAAGTTCAAACGTCAAAACATGTAACCTAATTTAAATAGTTCTTTTATTTTGCAAAAAAAATTTGATTAAGATTTATTCAATTTTAATATAAAGAATTAAAGAAGTATGTTAAAGTATTATCAGCTTTAGATGAGAACTACAAGGTAAATATCAATGTCAATTAAAGAACTATCTTTTATCACGCTGTATCCCGCATTTATCAACGTAGGTAGTGGGAACCTAGTATTACGATAATTTGTTCCCCACTCTTTTGTTCGTGGGGAACGAATTTTCGATGCGTTGCGTGGTGACTGGCGGAACTTAATGCCGCGCTTTGCCTTATTACTAGAGCGAAAACATGGAATCAAACCCACAACCATCCTGTTTACAACCACGACCACGACCACGAAATAAAGAATTATCGATATGTTCTTACACTGAAGTCGGCTATTTCTTCAGAAAGTCTGCATTACATGAATAATGCATAGAACATGGCGTCTATCGAACGGTATGATCGCCCACGCGCCTATTGTTGAGCGTTGCGCCATTTCTCCCACAATGGCATGTCCTTACATACTCTTATGTAACTTCCAAGAGAAAAGCACACATTTGGGTTAATAGCTTGAGATGAGATCAAGTTTTTATGAATGCTGTTTGGTTTTAAAATAGATATTATATTGACATTGTTTATTCATAGCGTCAAAATTGGTATCGATTATTACAATATATTGTAAGTTACCCTAGAAATTTTATTTGATAAAGGATATTTTCTAAGCATAAATATGAAGGCAACACAGCAAGATATTAGAAGGTTAGTCTATAGTAAAATTTATATTTCCATTTCTTCGCTCTGGTGTCGAGGCAAAGTGCGGCGTTGAGTTCTGCCACTCAACACGTAATGCCTCCAGAATTCGGCAGAAAGTGGGGAACGGAGTATCTTAACACTAGGTTCCTCTGCCTACTCTGCTGTGTGCGGGACACAGTGTGAAGTTGATGTTTTAGTCTGTATTTAAATTACGTATTAGGCATCGAATATGGTATGGTCCTTACATACAAATTTTTCATTTATTCATCAGTAAATAAAAGCAATGTTAATACTAACAGAATATAAAATACATATTTTAAATCGACAAGTCAACAACCTGATACGGTTGATACGGTCGACGTCTAACGATATCTGTTCACAAAGTTTGTATGCAAAACAATTTATTTAAAATGTTCATATATGAGTATAAAATGGACGGGATCATAAAACTTTTTAGACAACAAATTGCTTTTAAATTTCACGCGTCCCCATTGCCGAACACATGTCGCATTCGCATTTTGGCCCCGAATTGACATCGGCCTTATTAAACTGTCGCCAATCTTGTCTATAGCATGCAGACTGCTGACAAAATAAAAAATAACAAGGCTATAAACGTGTATTTTGTCCCCTGGACCTGATCCCGTCCTCATTACATCTGTATAATATTGGTTCTCTATATCAGGTACCCTTCACTTTCCTATGGGCTGTGGATTTATTTAATTTCATGATTGAATATATATTTCGTTAGAGCTAAATTATTTAAAAAAATATTTCCGAAATCAGAATCAAATCCCTATCGTATTCCTCTAAGTACTCCTCACCTCAGACCTGTATGGAAACAACAATGGCAAAAATTACATCTTCAAATAACATTTGAAAAACAAAATATTATTATATCTAAATTTTCTACTTAATATTTTATAGATTTATTGTTTTTAGAGTGCTGTACCTCAAAATGGAAAAATGGAACCCTTATATGATTACTTTGCTGTCCATCTTTCAGGACCATTTATCTCGAGGTCATATTATCGCCTAGAGGTATCAACTTGAAATTAATATTAAATTTTCAGGTCTACGGTACTTGACGCACGACGAAAAAAGTCGAGCTTCTTAGTGAACACAATCATAAGAGTATTTATGATTCGTTTTTACTGCATTTTATATGAAAATCGCTGCGTAATTAAAACCTATAGGGTACTTCCCGTGGACCTACAGTTATGAAATTTGGGAAAAAATTCTAAAAGTGAAATGAATATATCTAAAAAGTGAATATATCTAATATTTTATAGAAAAATATCATTAAAAATGTATACTTGTACTTAATTTTATACAAGAAGCCCGCAAATTTACACTTCTATTTCATTATAAGTTGTACTTCCCATTGACATACAATTCGGTACGGAACCTTTGGCGTGCGAGTCTGGCTCACACTTGACCGGATTTCTATATAATGGACACAATATCATTTCCGGTTCTGTCCCACCGTATGCACTTAGAAATACAAGAAAATTTATTAATATTACTTTCATCGTTGTCGACTCGCGACTATAACCATAGAACCGCAGCCGCCATAAGAAACAAGATCAACAAGGAATTAAGGGAGGAGTTCGGAGGGGAAAATGTGAAATATGCATAATTCAAAATTATTATCGTGACATTTTTATTTTAAGCAAGCTGAGCATGAATACTTAAAATTAGATTTCACTACGTAGTAAAAAAAAAGTATTTTTTCTTGTTAGCCCCCTGCTGTATCCCGCACACAGGCAGGCAGAGGGAACTTAGTGTTAAGACACTCTGTTCCATATTTTTCGCCGATGCTATAGCATGATGAGTGGTGGAACGCCACGTTTTGCCTCCACACCAGAGCGAAGATATGAAATTATTCAATAGTGGTAGGAATCGAACCCATAACATATCGCAGATTAGATAACGGACTTATTATTATAAAGACACGTGATGTGTCTAGCCAAGCTAAAAACCTGGAAACACACAATGTGTATTTTACGCTGCATATTTCAAACTAGTTTCGAATCCTTAATAACTCTTAAACCAATAAGTGTAGATGCATAGAATTTAGTACATTTGTTAAAACACAGAACTTTGAAGGATTTCTAAACTTTTAACTTGGCTCTTATTTCACATTTATGTTTTTGATGTTGTACAATATCTTTTCAGCTTCATGCTGCATCCCGCACTCGCACGGAGTGGTTTAACAGCAGGTTCCCCACCCTGCCAGGCAGGGTGAACCTAATGCTAAGACACTCCGTTCCTCATTTTCCATCGAATTCTTGAGGCATTGGGTGTTGAGTGTTGCGGGATAAAGCGTGAAACTAAAATAATAAATAAACCAGAATATTGTATGCATAATTTTTTACATGAAATATATGAATATCATATCAACAACAATTATTTTAAAAGTTCAATATAAATAGCACCTTCGACGTTTGAAGTGATGGAGTAAGTTATAAAGTTTTCGACTTCGTCTCGAGCATTACCGTTAGTCATCGCAAAGTGAGGACGAATTCGAAGTGCTTTGAAAGAGTCACGTCTCTGTGGACAGTACGCGATATCCGATGTAAAGATCTGTTTAGATGCAACGATAAGGCCAGTATCTTATTTATATTTACATATAAGAATAACATTAAATATGAGGCCATCGTGGCGCAGGGGCACAAAGTGTGCATGTAAATCAACTGGTTGTGGATTCGATCCCTACTCGAGGTGATGAAATATTTATTTACATTTATATTTTCATTTCTTCGCTCTGGTCTCGAGGGGAAAGCGGCGTTGAGTTCCGCCACTCAACACGCAATGCCTCCAGAAATTGGCGGCAAGTGGGGAACGGAGTGTCTTAACACTAGGTTCCATCGTGCTATATTTCTGGATACACGCCTTGGAGTCAATTATAGTGCAAATGTTTATTATGTTTTTTTATACTATACTAATAGAGAGAGCCAATAGTAAAACATTAGGGCTAGACTATCGTTATTTTATAAACCCTGAAAGTTTCTGTGTTCTCGCATACACCCAACACTGGTAAGTACTATCAGGAAATATGGAGTTTAGATGGTTATTCTGGCAGTAATTAGGTAACTAAGAAGCAAAAAATAGTACCTAACTTACGTTAAATTATAAAGCTTATTTTTTATATTTCCTTAATATTAGAAATTATGTTATCTGTTACCAGGCAATAAGCATGTTTTTAACCCCCAGCCAGACAACTCTAAATTACAAGCACCTATAAATATAATGTACTTCAGTTAAAAAAATATTATTTGCTCCTAATATTCTCGTAGGCGCTTATAGAATTTGAGAGTATCTGGCTGGGAGTTACAACCAGGGTCTGTCAATGGACAACGTTACATCTTATTAAACGACGACGAAACGACATAGCTCCTACTGGTTAAAAGTGTGTTTCGTTGTAATACTACTCCTCCTAGACCGTTAAACCTACAGCTCTGAAATTTTGCAGACGACACGGTGATCCCAGCGATGTAGTTTAGTGATAATTGTAATTGTAGTTTTTGAGTAAATCGTCTAAATGTGTCTCATAGAGTTAAGTTGTGGAACGTTTTGAAATTCACGCGCACAGATTGAACTTTGACCAACCTAACCCAGCACGTGCGGACAAAACAGAGAGAATTTCGCAAAATTTTGCGCAACATAGCTTCGCTCAGCTCCACCTACCGTTTACAGCATGTGGCGGATCCTAGCTTTATTCCCAAGAAAATATAAAAAAAATAGAGCTTTATAATTTAATGTAAGTTAGGTACTATTTTTTGCATCTTTGTTACCTAATAACTGCCAAAGTAACCACCACCCAAACTCCATATTCTCTGATAATATTATACTTTTAGAATATATATATTTTTTAACTGCACGCTTTCTTACAAAGCAAAGTAGGCAGAGGAAACCTAGTGCTAAGTAACATCGTTCCCTATTTTCCGCTCAACTTTCGAGATATTACGCCACGGAATACAATATGTGGAATACAACGCCACGTTTTATCTGACTAAAGTGAGGGAAATGGGAAAATGAATAAATATGTTTATATATATGTAATCATTCCTTCAAATGGGGATCGAACCCACAACCATTACGTTAACAGTCGGTGTTCCACTGCAATACAACGGCCCCATCAGACTTTAATACCCAAAAGCTCTTCTACTAATTCATTTAATTTCAAAAATTGCAGTAATTGTTGCATTTTAATTTATATTGAAAGAACAACTGGAGTCTGTATTACACATAAATACAAGTATGTATAAATATATACATACATTTATGTATGTATCTGCTCGAGATGCGATTACATTGAATCAGGTTTCCTTGCCGTATAATAGGTAAATTACACCTGATTTAATAAACGTGTACACACGCGCCCACATTTTTTTATATTGGCATTAAGGATAGCTTAAAAAATATTAATAAATCATCTTATTGTGAATACATCTTCAGGCTGCATCTCGCATGTAGCAGTGTAGGCAGAGGGAGTCTAGTGTAGAGACACTCCGCTTCCCATTTTACGCCAAATTCTGGAGGCATTGCGTGTTGAGTGAAGGACTCAACGTCGCACATTGTCCTGAAACCAGAGCGAAGAAATGAAAATATTAAATATTTCATTACCTCGAGTGGTAATCGAACCCGCAAACCTGCCTCTGCGCCATGACTGGCCTCAATCGTAAATACAAATAAAAAAATACTATAATTACTAGTCTTGTGGATTTCATCTCTACAAAGAGAGATTACAGCCGGCATTAAGTTCAATTAGCATTTATTAACACCATCATAACAGAGTTTTCATGGGAGCTAGTAAAACCAGTTTCGATTCCATTCCTATATGTGAAATATCCCTTACTTTACGACCATGCTTGCTGACCCAGTTCGGGATCGTCGCGGGATCACGAAAAGGGTTTACGGTTTTCAATATTTGTTATCCACTACCACTACTTCTATATCTTATGGGAATAGTTCAGCTTTCATTGCAAGTGTTCTCCCGTGTCTCGTACGAAAAATATATTTGACTTATTTCAAAACCTACTATGAAAAATGTAAGGAGCTTAACTTAAGGTTTCTTACATAATAAGGTACAACCTTCGAATGGCATTATCTGGTTGAGCGTTCGGTATCCAATTTGCGCGCCGTTGTGGGGCTTCGACCGCAATCTGATAATTGACACCGAAGGCATAACCGCGGCCGTAATAACCATTATAGACGACGACCGCGCCATGCAAAAACATGAAATTACAGCACGTCGTCGCCAAGAATGACCAATTTTCTAAATTCTTTATCAGCATTGTTCCGACTATTGTGACTTCCAATAAAAATAACGTAATTCACCGTCCCGATAGTCCGCTCTTATAGGTTTAGTTTAGAAAGTTGGCATCTTGTCCATAGCGGTTATTTCGAGTTCCTTACATAGGTTACCGGGTGCCGGTGCAACAAAAAGAAGGCTTTATTTAACGTTAGACGACTTCAGAAAAAGCACTCTGGGGCTCGGTGCCAAGAACGAGATTACAGTGGTAGGGCTGAAAAACAAATCTACTACGATTTACGTACCGTAAACTCGTTACGCGATGTGAGCGAGGCGAGTTTGGGGGTGGAGCGCGATACAAACTATATCTTGTTCCTATTATGGGAGAGTCGACATCGGGTTAAGCGGGATACGATAGAGACACGCTCGGTGCGTAGACCGGGCGACGAGAGAGAGGCGAGCTTACACGCCGCCAGCTATACACAGGTCCGCGGGTTCGCCCGCATGAACTGTCGCTATAGCAGTCGCTGTTCGGCGGTCGGGCGGCGTGCTACCGACGGGGAACTTTCGCTCCTGCTCCGTACAGATACGCTTTAGCTGAACTTTTACGAAAATCGCGTTCGGAAATTTAAGAGCCGGCACCCATTTCCGATTCGTGACTGATTACGATAACCGTTGAAAGTGAAACCGAACGATTGGGACGTGATAAGAGTTGTGTAAGGATTTACTTTGGCAGGTAAATTGAGTGACTAAGTGGGACGATCTAGTTGAAAAGTGAAATTACACCGGACTGGTTTCGATATCGGCACAGTTTTGCAATAAAAACTGCGTTTTGAATATTGACATTCGGTGAAGCTGTTTTATTTCCTTATATGGTAAGTAGTTCTGCATGAAAAAAAAAGTATAACAACACTGATATAAAAAGTAATGAATACAAATTGCTGATGTCTTGGAGAAGGGAGACTCGGTTAAAGTATTCATGAGGAAAATGTAAAAACGAAATATCATTAGGGTCCGTTTTTTATTACGTATACTGGGATTTTGTATTAAGCGCGGCGTTAAGTTCTACCACTCAAAACGCAATACCTCCAGAATTCGGCAGAAAGTGGGAAACGGAGTGTCTCAACACTAGGTTCCCTCTGCCTACCCTGCTATGTGCAGGATACAGCGTGAAGCTGATAAAAAAATGGTTTCGTTTTTATTTCCTAAACTTTTGTTCCTGTTATAGTGAAAGATCGAAAAATTAAAATTTTTCTACTAAGAATTTATACTATGAATTTTATACTTTATTGTGCAGTAGGTAAATCGTTGTAGCATAACAATGGTACAAATTTTGAAACCGAAGTTGCTTTGCGGTTAATTACGTAAGTATTTATAGTAACGGAAGCAGTTAACTCAATTTTTTCTGCCATTTACAGATTACAGCAAATATAATCGATTCTGTGGATTAAAAAACGGATTCAAGTTACGATACTTTTAACAGCAGTTTATATTTAAAAATTAGATATTTTTTTATCTTTCAAAAATTTAAAGTAAAATGAATTGGCTTAGTTTTATATTTATTAGGAGTTTTATGTAAGTTAGCTATTTAATAATTAATCAAAAATATTTAAATAAATATTTTACATATGTTTATATATGTTTTTTTGTCAAAATTATAAAATATATTAAATTTTCACATGGTTTTGCCGTATTATTTTCAATTATCAAAAAAAATGGTAAAATAACCAATTCAATTAATAATACATAGTATTCCATTATCTATTTACTTAGTCTAGTTAGAAATAATGTAGTTTATATAGCCAGCACGTATTGCATTAACATGATAAAGGGCCTTGTAAAATTATGCTAATCGAATATAATGTGGGTTGGGACCAGTCTCATTCTTCACGCAAAGCATCATCTACAGTTGATGGTAATTTAATCAATTAAACTTTACATAGAAATATGTGCCAGTCGTGGCGCAGCGGCACGAAGTGTGACTGTAAAACCGACTGGTTGTGGGTTCGATCCCCACTCGAGGAGATGAAATATTTACTTAATTTATATTTCCATTTCTTCGCTCTGGTGTCGAGGTTAAGCGCGGCGTTGAGTTCTGCCACTCAACACGCAATGCCTCCAGAATTCGGCAGAAAGTGGGGAACGGGAGTGTCTTAACACTAGGTTCCCTCTGCCTACCCTGCTGTATGTGGGATACAGGGTGAAGCTGATTTAGAAATATGTAAACTAAGAGGTAAACGGTTGTAAGAGATTGTTATTAGTAGTCATTTTAAGATGATTTTTATTTTTATTTAGTCTGTAGCTTGATTCTAATGTAAGCTTTATAGAAATTCTTGACTTTACTCATATAGGATATACACCGTATAATCTATCTTTTATTAATATAGCGAATGGATAAATGATACTGTACTGTATTTATAAACCGCTCTTAACTCTGAGATCGATCTTGAGATGCCAATTTTGATTCATTAATTATATATATGAATGACAATGGCAGCAAGTGCGGCATTGAGTTCTGCCACTCAACACGCAATGCCTCCAGAATTCGGCAGAAAGTGAGGAACGGGAGTGTCTTAACATTAGGTTCCCTCTGCCTACCCTGCTGTGTGCGGGATACAGCGTGAAACTGTTAAAAAAATGGCATCACAAGATCGATCTCAGACTTGAGAACGATTTATAAATACGTTCCTAGGAATATTGAACACATTGTTTTTAATTACAATTGATTTATACCATTTTTTATATTGATAAGTACCTACTTTGCATTCCATGTTATAAATTTCAATTGGACCGGTTTCATTGTGGCTGTATTTCATGAGAAGAATGTTTTGTTTTTATTTATATGGGACTCACTTAGTTATTTCGATTGGCCTCTTTTGATGGTCAAGAACATGGTCACCATTTTTTGCTTATTACTCTTTGGTACATGTCGGTTATTGTAGTCGGTAATGAGGTATAGATATCAATAGTTCAAATTATTCGTCAATTACATTTGATGTCTGAAAATAAAGATTGTTTTGATGATGTTTTTTCTTATTTAATATTCGATGAATCGCACTTTGTGTTTTAAATTTAACATAGACTTTTAATTATAAACTATTTGTGAAAGAAAAAATGTTTATTCAGGGAACCTGGGAACCTAGTGTTAAGATACTCTGTTCCTAATGTTTAGAAATTTCCATTCTCCACTTTCCGCCGAGCTAGAAGCATTGCGTGTTGAGTAGCGGAGTTCAACGCCGCGCCTTACCTCGTTACCAGAGCAAGCTAGCGAATGATGTTAAATATTGTATTAGGACTGAAATATTTAATGGGAATCGAACCAACAGACTGTCGCGTTTACAGATTCACACTTGTGCTCTTTCGCCACGATTGGCCTATTCTATGTTAAATATTTGAAAAGGTTCAAAATCTTTTGAAAGTAAATAATTGACAGTACCATACTCACAAACAAATAAAAATTCTGATCATTCGTCAATACGAACGGCAACTAAAATTGGCTCTTTTAAAACCAAAATAACAGTACAAATGCGAAATAAGATTTTATAAAAGGAAATGTTTAATAAAATATAGTTGACGTAATTTAATAAAATATAGTTGCGAGGCCGGTCGTGGCGCAGCGGCACGAGGTGTGACTGTAAAACCGACTGGTTGTGGGTCCGATTCCCACTCGAGGAGATGAAATATTTACTTAAATTTATATTTCCATTTCTTCACTCTGGTGTCAAGGTTAAGCGCGGCGTTGAGTTCTGCCAGTCAACACGCAATGCCTCTAAAATTCGGCAGAAAGTGGGAGTGTCTTAACACTAGGTTCCCTCTGCCTACCCTGTTATGTGCGGGATACAGCGTGTTTTGATTTTTTTAGTTGACTTTACCGAAAAGAGCGGAAAAAGGAGAGTCGAGAGAGATTAATGATGTGGATTGAACATCTTAAGCTAGCGTCTTTTATACCATTCATTTGCCCTAACACAATGTTATCAAACAAAACAAAATGTTGAAAGTAACACTTAGGAACCCACATTGTTTTTTGTCTATAAGAAATAGACGGAGCCATATTTTTTCAAATTTATTTTATCCATGCAAAAGGTTAAAATGGCAATTTTATTTTGTTTTTATGAGTATATTAATTATCAGGCAGTCGTAGCGCAGGGACCCAAGAGGGGAACGTGAGTGTCTTAATGGTAACAGAGTCTTAACACTACATTTCCAGGTTCCCTCTCCCTACCCTGCTATGCTCGGGATACAACGTGAACCAAAAAAAAAAGGTTTGTCTATATATAAAATTGCGTAATATTTATTAAAATAAACAAAACTACATAGAAAAATTCTTTGCAGCTTAACAGTAAAAAAAAAATTTATAAAATTTCAAGTTTACTTCATCGTGATTTCAGCTAGAGCTGCCTACTATTATTATCTGGTTACAAAACCGTTGCTTCACTAATCACTTAGCTTCACCTAATACGTTATATCCAAGGCATATACCGTTTTGCAATTGAAAGTCTTTTATGTTAACAATTAACTATATTTTATTAAGAAACACTTTACGGTCCGCTCATCAAGTTATTGCTATATGAGAATATTTTGCTTGCACATACAAAAAGCATACCAAGATGGGCATGACGAAGATATTGCTTAAAAGCTGTTATTTATTATGTTATCATGATATTGAGAGAGTAGTAAATATGTTGAGGCCGGTCGTGGCGCAGGGGCACAAAGTGTGACTGACTGTGTAAATTGGACTGGTTGTGGGGTTCCATCCTCACTCGAGGAAATTAAATATTTATTTACATTTATATTTTCATTTCTTCGCTCTAGTGTCTACTGTTTCCAGAACTCGGCGGAAAGTGGGAAACGGAGTGTCTTGACACTAGGCTCCCTCTGGCTACCCTCCTGTGTGCGGGATACAGCGTGAAGCTGATTTGATTTGATTTTTAGTGAATATTTTAGTAAATTGATCGTAAAATTAATCTAAAAAACATTTAGATACCTATTTATTTTTGAACTGCAGCGAGTCGTTGTGCAGGAGCACAAGCGTGTGACTGTAAGCGTGACAGGTTGTGGGTTCGATTTTCAATTGAAGAAATTAAATATTTAATTTCTTCTCTCTAGTGTCGAGGCAAGGCGCAGCGTTAGTTAAACCACTTAACATGTACTGCCTCCTCGGAATTGCTCCTGAGAATTTCGCGGAAGATGGCGAACGAAAGTAGTAGTAGTCCTAAGGGGGACGGAGTATCCCTCCCAAGTTCCCTGTCTACCCTGATAAGTGTGGGATGAAGCAAAAAAAATAAATAAATGAATTATATTGTAATTGTTTTAATAAACAAAGTAATTTACAAAGACATGTCATATATTAATATGCAAAAAATAAATCTATACAATACAATCATTAATTAATTCAGACACGTTTCCAACACGTTGTAACAATAAATTATATTATTTATTAAAAAAAATAAATAAATCAGCTTCACGCTGTATCCCGCACACAGCAAGGTAGGCAGAGGGAACCTAGTGTTAAGACACTCCATTCCCCACTTTCTGCCGAGTTCTGGAGGCATTGCGTGTTGAGTGGCAGAACCCAACGCCGCGTTTTGCCTCGATACCAGAGCGAAGAAATGGAAATATAAATTTAAGTAAATATTTCATCTCCTCGAGTGGGGATCGAACCCACAACCAGTCAGATTTACAGTCACACTTTGTGCCCCTGCGCCACGACTGACCTCAAAATATCTATATAAAAAATAATATTCAGAAAATTAAAACAATTTTTATACAATCCACTAAAGTAATAATAGAACTTGCAGCTAATTCAAAGTCCGTATATAAGGGTAGCGAGAGCGTAAGCGAGTTTAACAGCTGCATGATCAAATGGCAACTATTTGAAATACATTTACTATCGGCGTTAAACCTATGCATCGAAACGGCATGTTTTGAAGAAATATTACATTAGATTTTGTATGTAATGTTGCCAATATTAAAGTTTTTTTCGAGGAATAGATGTGATATGTTTTTTTTTTGGAGACAGTCGTGGCGAAGTGGGGAACGGAGTGTCTTTTTACCAAACTAGGTTCCCTTTGTCTACTTTGGTATATGCTGCGTGAAGATGATTTTATATACATTTCTGATTTTATATATATTTTTGAGTAAATTAATAGCTTAACTAGTTGAAGTCACGTGATTTTACATGTGCAAAAAGTACATCTCGAATTTTGCGACCACATGAAGCGCCATTTTTGTAGTGTCATCATTGATAATAGTCCTATAAACATATTGTCAAAAATCTCTTTTAATTAAGCAAGGAGATAGATTACATTTAAAAACTATGAAAAATACAAAAATCACTAAAGTGATATGGAAAATCACTTTAGAAATTTTCCATATAACTTTAGTGATTTTTGCACTTCATATAACGCTCGCCTTTATAATTGATTGCTGACTGTGAGCTATTGCTTATCCAAAAATAAACTGTATATCATTTGGAGAAGACGTCTTGGGGTGGCTAATACGCGAAAAATGGTACCCACTTTTCTTCGTTATCTGTTAATAAGAGCCCTTGCAGTGGGTAGCAATCTCGCAGAAATATGGACTGGCTGATATAATTAAAAGCATTTCCCTGTTTAACTTTATTCGGATCTTGTATTTTACTTGCACAATATTTGAACTAAACTAGAGGTGATATTTTGAAGTTTTTAATATTTATAGAATGTTGATATTGATTTAAATTTTAATCTTTTATATGTTTGTGAACATGTAATATTATAAATGATTTAAAAATGATATAAAAAATAAAAATAATGAGGTCTTCGCAATATGCAATATTTTCTAGTAACGATGGACGCGGACAAGATTGCAGTGGCACTTCTTTAAATTACATCAGCGTTACAGTTTATAAATTCAACGAATTGCATTTTTTTTAGTTTTATGAAATTTTATTTAGCATATTTTAGCATGTCATGAAGATATTAGTTTCAAATAATATAACTGCTATATTTAAATACTAAAATGAAAAAAAATCAGCTTCACGCTGTATCTCTGTCTGTCTGTTCCCCACTTTCCGCCGTGTTCTGGAGACATTGAGTGTTGAGTGGCGGAACGCAACGCCGCACTTTGCCTCGACACCAGAACGACGAAATAAAAATATAAATGTAAGTAAATATTTTATCTCCTCGAGTGGGGATCGAACCCACAACCGGTGGATTTTACAGTCACACTCTGTGTCCCTGCGCCACGACTGGCCTCAATTATATACTAGATTCATTAATACCGGAAAATGTAAAATATGATATTTAATACCGTATGTTTAGCAAAAACGTTTTTCAAATACCTTTGTCTAATTCAGGCATAATAAACAAACTAACAACTATGTAGAGTATGATGGTACTGCAATAATACTATTAAACTTTTCAGTACATAAGCTGAAAATATATATTCATTATTAGCGGCCCACTCGCGGCTTCGCCCGTATACCAGCTAAAATTATTTTTATTATGGTGCATTTTTTCCAAATTTTGCCCCCTCTTTTAAGCTATTATTTTTTTTTATGTAAACTTTAATTTATTTAAATTTCATAATTCTAGGTCAACCGGAAGTACCCTATTAATTTTGATTCCCTTTATAGTGTCGAAATCCGCGATTTTTGCGATATAAACAGCCATATCTCTTTTTGAAGTAAATATAGAAATGTGGTTTTTTAGGAAATCATGGGGCTATAGTATCAACTCAGTATCTCCAAGCGTTCTTGAGATAAAGGCTCTAAAATAAAGAAACATACATTTTTCTTTAATATATTGATAAATCCAAGAAAGAGACCCGTTATGCAGCGTGTCGTGTACCGTTACGAGAATTCACATAGTATAATTGACCTTCAAAAGCATTGTTATTTAAAATAAGTTGAGAATAAAAGTGAATTTAGTCATAAATCTGTGGTAGTTATCTATTGTAAACGTTCTTTCACCTTGGTGTATCTTTTTTTAAAAAAAAATCTCACTTGTCAGAACTGTCTTCATTGTGATAGGTTTAGTTATATTCAATTCAATTTAAGTAAGGTAAGTAAATTTAAGGAACGGTGTGTCTTAACACTAGGTTCCCTCTGCCTCCTTACTTTGCTGTGTGCGGGATACAACGTGAAGCTGATTTGATTTTTTTTATAATAATATATTCATATTTTAAGTAAATCAGAAATTTCATCATCTTATTTGGTGAGTAAGATATGTAAAATGAGTATACGATGAATAGTCGTATACTCATTTTACTAATATTTTTTCACTTCGCAGCAGCTAGTGTCAAAACACTCCGTTGTCCCCCACTCCTCTTGGAAATCGAGATATTGATACTTGAAATAGCGGAACTTAACGACGCGCTTTGCTCAGCGAGTAGATATAAATAATTATAACTTTTTTATTATTATTTTTTAGATATTAATATAACTTTAAGTACGTTTATACAAACAAATTTGAATATTTGACCTCTAACATGAAGGCTTTATTGCCGCTGTGTGTATGAAAACACATGTTTTATAATAAAGTAATTTAAACAGATTTGTTAATTAAGATTATCTATTATATTAATCTCACTACAATCAATACTCGAATGAATTAAGTTGATATTTTGAAATGCACAGTAATTAGCCTTCGGGCGATGCGGATAGTAGTTTTTGGTCGAATATGATTTGGGTTGCTAATGAGAATTACGAATTAATGGTTTACGTAAAAAATATAATATAATTTTATTTGTTAAGACCAGTCGTAGTCAAACGTGAAAGGTTGTAGGTTCGATTCACACTCGAGTTATGAGGCAAAGCGCAATTTTGAGTTCCGCTACCCTTATATGTATTGTATTAAAAATTAGATGGAAAGGGGGAATGGTATTGTCTTAATTAGAATGGAGAGTCTTAACACTAGGTTCCTAGATTCCTTCTGCCTGTCTTGCTATGTGCGAGACCCAGGGTGAAGAAAAAATTTAATTAGTGCTTTTGTTTATATATTTGTGATAGTAAAAAAAGTTTGAGGTGATCCTCAAAGTGAAGGGTAAATTTTGTCTTAGTCTGTATTCCATTTGATCGTACTTCTGTATACAATTGTTATGGCATGAGATAACGATTTAATGACTCTTTAAATTGAATAAATATATATGTCTCAATGTGATATAAACAATATTTTTTCTACTATATATTTTAAGAATAAATACAGACAGAACATTCAAGATAATTTTAAATGCAAATTCTGTTTCATTATCAATATGAGGTGCATATTCTGAAAAAAACTTTAACAGCATTTCTATTGAAACATTTGACCTATTTTGATAAATGTGCTTTACAAATATCTAAATAAATAAATCAGCTTCAAGTAGGCAGAGGGAACCTTGTGTTAAGACACTTCGGTTCCCACTTTCTGCCGAATTCTGGAGGTATTGCGTGTTGAGTGACAGAACTCGGCCGCGCTTGTCCTCTCAACACCAAAGCGAAGATATGGAAACATAAATTTACGTAAATATCTCACCTCGACTGGGGATCGAACCCACAACCAGTCGACTTTACAGTCACACTTTGTGCCCCTGCGCCCTGGTTGGCCTCTAAATATCTAAATAAATTGTTTAATATAATAAAATACATACGCTTGTTATTCCTTAGAAACTCAATGATATGAAACTAATAGCAATACATCCGTACATCTTATATTTCATTACGCACTGCTGCATACTGATGTAAGATCAAGGAAGTTATAGTATTAATAATATTGAAAGAATTTATTTTTCAAAAAATGCTGTAATTTCTTTCTAAAAGTAGAAAATATAAAGATAGAAGAGATATTCAATGATTAAAATTTTTTAAAAGAGAAGAGATATTTGAGAATTTTATCATATTCGATTATAAAATAACAACGTTAAGACGTAAACGTTTAGACGTTTACAAAAGGACGTTGCAGGAACCTATTGGTCATCAATTATTGTCAGTATTTTACCGGACTGTAGTTAGCCTGAGACCTTGATTTATCAAGATTGTTAATTGCCTTTTGATTCATAAGTATGGCCTCCAAAGCACAAAGGAAATCATTATTAGCATACCTAAAGTACTTAAACTGTTCTTTACAGAACCACATAAACATAAACTTAACTAAATAAAATGTAGTTTACTCATCGAGGCCAGTCGTGGTGCAGGGGCAGAAAGTTGGACTGTAAAACTGACTGGTTGTGGGTTGAACCCACACCCACCCACTTGAGGAGATGAAATATTTACTTAAATTTATATTTCCATTTCTTCGCTCTGGTGTCGAGGACAAGCGCGGCGTTGAGTTCTGCTACTTAACACGTAACGCCTCCAGAATGCGGCAGAAAGTTGGGAACGGAGTGTCTGAACACTAGGTTCCCTCTGCCTACCCTGAAGTGTGCGGGGTACAGCGTGAAGCTGATTTATTTAGTTTATACGTACCTTGATGATATTACTTTATATACGTTTTAACTGTTGAATGAATATTTTCAAAAACAATAACGTTTTTATAATAAAATATAATATAATCTGATGACCGTAGCTATCAGCAGTGAATACGGACGTTGTCAAGTGACCGTAAACTGTTTTCTCCCAGCGCGCGCTGTACAAGAACCGCAGGTGCGACTTTCTTCGGCGTGTCGAATTTAACGAATTATAGCAAAAACTGTATACAAGAAGTGAGATTATATTTTTTTGGACAACCATTTATATAAAATTTAATTGTGCCAAAATTTCATTATAAGAAAAAAAAATGTTTTATTTGAGTCTTTCTTCGTGATATTGGAATTTGCTCTACTATGCGTGTTCAAAATGGATTCCTATGTAGGGGAATATTTATGAATTTTCTATAATTGATGAAATCGAATAAGAAAGGTCACTAGGCTCTTATATTTACACTATTGAGGTTAGTCGTGGCAAGCGTGGACTGTAAACGTGACAGGTTGTGGGTTCCATTCCCACTCAAGTAAATGAAATATTTAATATTTTCATTTCTTTGCACGGGTGTTCCGGCAAAAGCGCGGCGTTTAGTTCCGTTACTCAACATGCAATGTATCCAGAATACAGCAGAAAGTGAGGAGTGGAGTGTCTTAACACTAGGCTCCCTCTGCCTACCCTGTTACTATTCAGCAATATAACAAAATGTGTTATTATCATATGTTTTATATATTTTATTATCACCTTAATATGTCGTAATTATTTCTTTACTTATATAATAAAAAATAATAAAAGTTCTAAAAAGCAAATTTCACGTGAATTGTCAAATATAATCTAATTTGAACCAATATTATTTGGTTAACAAAATACATGAATGCGGGACAGTTGCCATCAAGATTTTATAGCGGTTTTATGTTTATTGTTTGTTCAATTGACAAGAAAGGCATAAAGTTTAGTTAGTGCCTTTAATAAACCTCTTATCTGAGGGCACAAGATTAATACATAGGAAGGAAATTTTGGTAAGAAATACGTACATACTTCAATCTTTATTGTTTTTTGACTTATTTTTAAAAAAACAAATAATATTTGTTTTTGTAATACAGTTTTTTTCATTATAAATTCAGCATAAATCTGGATGCTAAGAAAAACAAAAACTGCACCTATTATTAGTGTTTACCTAAAAGGTTTTTTCAATAGATTATTTAGATATATACATATATATAAATTGGTGTGAGTGGGATAATGTTGCAAGTTTAGTAATTACGTTATTAATTTTAGCCTTGACTCTTATTCACCTAATAGACGCGGAGTTCACGATCTTGTCAGTGTTTTTAGTCCATGATTGCTATCTGGAATTTGTAAATATTTACTTAAGATATATTGTAATAACGCCACGCTACGCATTTGTTTTTTAGGTTCGTATTGGGTTCCGTATCTTTTAAGAAATAAAGGAACTCTTGTAAGATCACTTTGTTGTCTGTCCGTCTGTCTGTCTGCCTGTTAAGAGTCTTTATCTCAGGAACGCTTGGAGATATAAAGTTGAAATTCAAACCATATATTCATGTCTACGGCCCCATGATTTCCTCTAAAAAAATCTACATTAATTTAAAAAAAAAAATGGCCTCTTATATCGCAAAAACGCGAATTTCTGCACTATCAAGGGAAACAAAATTCATAAGATATTTCCGGGTGACCTAGAATTATGAATTTTTAATAAAAAAATAATAGCCTTAAAGGGGAGTAAAATTTGGTATTAAAGCCGCTAGTTTAAGTCAGATATCATATGAAAGGGCTCTGGCTAAGCTAAGCTTGAATTTCAGAAAAAGCTCGAGAACTCTAATTTTTGTACGGAACGCTTACAATCACCATCATAAGTGCTGGCTAAGAATTTGAAGACAATTAAATATTCTTTCAGCATCCTCAAAGTGCCCTTAGAAAGGAATTTTGGAGAAGCTAACCCCTAAAGCGCAAAGGGGTGAATAAGTTGGGAAAAATAAATATAAATAATGGAACAGCTGACATTAATGTATTTATTAAAGGTAAATGCCATGTTTTAAGAGCGCGGCGTTGAATTCCGTGACTCAAATAGTCAATACTCAAATAGTGTCTTAACACTAGGTTCTGACTATTCTGCTATATGCGAAATACATAGAAGCTGTAAAAAAATACCGTGCTTTTGGTATATTCGGACTTACTAAGGTTAATTTGAGGAAGGTGTCCTATGTGTTCACAGTTACACGTGTAATGTGTATGAATTATAACCACAGAACACGATGTAAAGTCATGACTGCCTTCGACGTGACTAATGGATAAATTGCCTTGGGTGTTAAAGGTTACGATTGAGCAAGCAGTGATTCATAACAAACGTTAAATATATTCATTTCTTGTCTTAAAATATATTCCCTTTTTGGCCCTTTATTTCAGAATTACCTTAAAACACGCATATCCTGACGCCGCTCAGTGATATAAAATATACGTCGCGTGAAAATTTTACCTTTTAAGACGTAGGCAATCCTATAGAAATCGACGTGTTTTCTTCTCAAGATTACAAACATGTTATGGTTGTGTGGTTAAAAATTGTTAAAAGTGATAAAAAAATATAAAATAAAACGACATCTATCTACTTTAATTGATGTTTCATCATTAATTTTAAGTTCTCTGATTTGGAAATATAGATGGAGAGATTGATGCTATCTAAATATTAAACTGATGATGGGCGCTGTTTAAAAGGTGAATTTTTGAACTTGTCTCTAACTTGTCTACATGCCAACGATTTTCTTGTGTAATTATATGTAACTTACATTATAACATAATTCTGCCCAGAGCTTTAGACTATTTACCTCTCATTAAAACTACTTTCTAAGCCAAGAAATGAAATGAGTTTAGGCTAGTATCTGAATACAGTTGTGCAATGTGAAAGTACTAGTAAATGATCGTGTAAAATGCTAAGTAATCATTATATATTAACTGTTGATGACCTATTATGCTTTCACTGTGACATAATCTAGACTTTAGGCCCGTATTTCTACATCGCTCTCAAGTCTGAGATCGATCTTGAGATGGCGTCGGTCGGTCTTGAGATGGCGTTTTCATTCGCATATATAATTTATGAAAGAAAACGACATCTTAAGATCGATCTCAGATTTGAGAGCGATTTAGAAATACAGGTCTTAGATGCCTAGCTTCAAATGTTTCTATAGATCATGCATATTATAATAGTTCATGAAATGTAAACATTGGACTTATGCTGCTAGTATCTACATTTTGATTTTCAATTTTTATCTCAGTATTTTGATCCCGATAGGTACCTACTAAAACAAAAGTTAGAAAATCATCTATACTATTGGATTCTTCAATATTATTAATATAAATAAATAATAGTTTGTTTTATATATTATTAAACTTACAATTTAACTAATATTGGCATAAGTTCGATGTTTGTACTGTATTACTATAGCTAGTGTAATGGGATAGGAGTAACGCTAGCAGTGTCAATACTTGGTGCATCCGACGCATTCGTGTTCCATCGTATATTTATTACGACGCAATCGACGACCTTTTTGTATTTAATTATTTACTTTCATTCACAAATAACCTCTGGCCACTATAGAAAATTATTTTTATACTATTTTAAATTCTGCGATTATCACTACAATTTTCTAAAAACAATTTACGCGGGCATAAAAAAAAATGTGGCCGGTCGTGGCGCAGCGGCACGAGGTGTGACTGTAAAATCGACTGGTTGTGGGCTCGATCCCCACTCGAGGGATGAAATATTTACTTAAATTTATATTTCCATTTCTTCGCTCTGGTGTCGAGGCTAAGCGCGGCGTTGAGTTCTGCCACTCAACATTCAATGCCTCCAGAATTCGGCAGAAAGTGGGGAACGGAGTGTCTTAACACTAGGTTCCCTCTGCCTACCCTGCTGTGTGCGGGATATAGCGTGAAGCTAATAAAAAAAAAAAATGTTTATTTGTCAATGTCATAAAATAAAACGAGACAGACTAGTTAAAACCTTTATGAAATCGTAAAATGCGATTTATAGAACCGTAATACAAAATTCACAACGAAAACTCAATAGCAAACGAGTTTATAGGGTCCTAAGTGGCTTTCACTAGCGTTTACGGTACAAAGACTAAGTACTGTACTGGTGAACGAGAGTAAACGACCTCTAAAATCTCTCTTTAAATACCTTTGGTTGTCAAAATCACGTACCTGTGCTACATGGTCTTTAAACTTTAAGGTAATATAGTTTTGGTACAACACTATGATGTTCATAATATTATTTTTTTGCGAATGTTTAAAGATTTATCTTTTTAAAATTGTTTTTATAGGGTTTTTTTTATCATCGCAATATACTTGTACAATTTGAAATATACAAAGAATATGCTGAGGCTTAAAATGTGAGTGTAAACGCTACTGGTTGTGGGTTCGATTGCTACTCGAGGAAATAAAATATTTATTTACATTTATATTTTTATTTCTTCGCTTCGGTGGCGAGGCAAAGCGCAGCGTTGTGTTCCGCCACTTATCACGCAACGCCTTTGTAATTAGGCGAAAATTGGGGAACGGGGTGTCTTAACACTAGGTTCCCTCTGCCTACTGCTGTGCGCGAGATACAGCGTGAAGCTGATCTATTTTGATTAGATTTTTTAAACATTTGTTTTAGGAAAATTCTTTGTCATCGTAATATACTTATACGATTTATTATACACAAATGCTATGGCTTTCAAATTAATGTTCTTAGCAAATCTGTTAAATATGTAATAATAATATTGGTATAGTATCACAAAACTCGATACATTCATCAAATGTCGTATGTATGTATAATACACGAATTTACAAAACAGATTCACTGTTTATAGGCAAAGCTAGGCATTCACAAGCTAATTACAGCTGATATAAACATCGGGTGCCTAAATTCGAGATCACTAATGGAATTTTCGCATGGTCGCCGATCGTAACCGACGCGGAGAAGGATTTAACTCGTTTATACTGCTCTTACTGTACAAATATTTTCGGACAATATATCAGTTGTACTTAAATTAATAAAATTATATTTGATATGATATACTATATATGTATAGTCTTTTCTTTATTAGTATGTGAAAAAAAAACAGGTGATATTTATAATTAATCGTAAAAAGATACATTAAGTATATATGTACTAAATTTGAGGCTAGTCGTGGCGCAGTGGCACAAAGTGTGACTGTAAAATCGACTGGTTGTGGGTTCGATCCCCACTAGAGGAGATGAAATATTTACTTAAATTTTATTATTTCATTTCTTCGCTCTGGTGTCGAGGCAAGGCGCGGCGTTGAGTTCTGCCACTCATCACGCAATGCCTCCAGAATTTGGCAGAAAGTGGAGAACGGAGTGTCTTAACACTAGGTTCCCTTTGCCTACCCTGCTGTGTGCGGGATACAGCGTGAAGCTGATATAGTAAATATTTTATAAATAATGTTGCTTAGATTGTGAACGTTATTACTTCCGGTCATCTTTGTTTAGCTTAAGTTGTGTTTGCATGAAAATGAGAAAAAGAAGATTTTATAATTGAATTATCTATTTTAATAAGATCTTTCTTTCATTATAACGATTATTTGGTACATTAATGTACTAGCTTTAAATATACGCGATTAATATCTACTCAAATATAAGAATAACCGGTTAAAGAGCTTCATTTAATTATGATTTATGATTATTATTTATTAGAGGCTAGTCGAGGCGCAGGGGCACAAAGTGTGACTGTAAAATCGGCTGGTTGTGGGTTCGATCCCCACTCGAGGTGATGAAATATTTACTCATATTTATATTTTCGCTCTGGTGTCGGACTAAATCACGGCGTTGAGTTCCACCACTCAACAAGCAATGCCTCCAGAGCTCGGCGGAAAGTGGAGAACGGAGTGTCTTAACACTATGTTCCCTCTGAATACGCTGCTGCTTTATTATTTCATTCAAATATCTTAACCCAAGATACCAACCGAATCGAATTCTTATATAAATACTACAAAAATGATATAATTATCCACTTCGATTTTAGTTATAAAGCGAACACTAATGGAATTTCCGCATCGGAAGCCAGAACACCGTACACGCGTGTAACGTGTAGGGATCAACTATTCTGATACAGAATTTATAGGATGTTAGTTTAGTTATTCAATCCCATTTTAATTGAAACAAAGCTAGCTATTAAAGTATAATATGTGTTTTATTGTATTGTAAAACATATAGATTGAACTAGATTTATTGATTGTTATTTGACATTTTGGATATATCGTTGGTATATATGGTATTTTATGATATTTTAATAATTTTTTTTTGATATAACATTAGAAGGGACTATTTGAGACGTGAATTTGAATCCACTGAAAAAATCTATATATTTATTATGCAGTAGTTCCTTCGGTCAGGTTAAGCTTGAGATCCGTCACTCATCACTCAACAGATATGATTAATTAGAGAAAATGATGATATAATTGTTTTAATATTATAAAAATCCTCAAAATTGTAAAATATGTGAAGATAAAAAAATATGAATCTCACAAAAAAACTACCAGTACTTAAATATGATTACATTTTTATTTTTATGTAAAATTACAATGTAGTAAAAAAGTTATTGCTCCTTTAAAAAAAATAGCAATCTATTTACATTATGTAATACATTTTGCCACTTGCCCTATAATGTTTTTACATTCAAGCCAACCACTTGGTGCTGGCGCCCAGAATTCACCCTAACCCTCATATTAATCGGATTAAATCCTAAAGGCACCTCACGCCTGAGAGGATTAGGGCCTGTATTTAAATCATTTTTGCATGTGGCATTTGACGTAGGACCTCCAAAGTCACCTTTACCAGAAGGGTGTAATTAGACTCCCCACGTTTTGTTTCACAATGAGCAATGAATATAAATAAAAAATTAAATTAGCTTCACGCTGTATCCCGCACTTAATAGGCAGCAGGGTAGGCAAAGGGAACCTAGTGTTAAGACACTCCGTTTACCACTTCCCACCGAGTTATGGAGGCATTGTGTGTTAAGTGAAAATGAAAATTAAACTACACTTCACGCTGTACCCCGCACACAGTAGGGTAGGCAGAGGGAACCTAAGTTAAGACACTCCGTTCCCCATTTCCCGCCGAATTCTGGAGTCATTCTGTGTTGAGTGGCGGAATAAATATTTATAGCCGAAATCAAATCCAGAAATGTCGCAATAATAATACAATCTATTAATCGTATGTTCCACAGCACAGATACAAAAAGCGTTTAAACGTTGCAATTTAAATTCATGTAAAAGAATAGCTGGACAAATTTGAATTATATTTCAATGAAAAACAATTTTGTTTCCACAGTTCTGGTTGTTTATGTAAATGAGATATTTCATGTAATCTGAACATATCGGGGAGAGCTCAAATAAAGATATACGTATGCATTCAGTTGGAATCAGCGTTCTGTTCTTGGTTTGCTTGATTTTAATCAAAAGTTTCGATTGGACTGCCAACCACTCGGGCGAGTGCAATCTAAGCGTGTGCTCCTTCGCAGTATAGGGTTTAATGGCTGCACCGAAATCTGTTTAATTTAATACCTATTTGTGCCTTTATAATCGCTGAAGCTTCCAGTCGAGTGTGACGAATGTACTTCTATTTACTATAAGGTGTGTAGACGTATGTCTCGCTGTTAGTTCTGGCTATTGGAAATGGCGGTTGGTGGTATTTATAACTTTCATGTAACTAAAGTGTTGTAGCCAAACGTGGTGCGAGCACAAGCGAGACTGGTTGTGGGTTTGATTCCCACTCAAAGAAATAAGATATAATGTTTTTCTTTCTTCGCTCTAATGCCAGTTGAGTTCCGTCACGTAACACCCGATGAATTCAGAATTCGGACAAAAGTGGAGAGCGGCTGCTACATGCGACATACAGCGTGAAGCTGAACAAAAAGTAATAAACAATTTTGAAAATTCTTTACAACTCGACACTCTTCTTCCTTAAACGGAGAAATAGCGCAATTACCTTACATTATTGTCTACGAGGTGCTTTCATAATGAATAATGTAGGTAAATCTCCTCGGATCCATGTTTAAGTGAAATAAATAAAAAAAAAATACAAAATTGCTCTCAAAGCGGGATAGCCGCTTAAATTAAGCACCTGAATAAATTGTGTGATAATCTGTAGCAGTCTTTTAATGTTTTATTTTAGGGAGCCTCCAGCGACGAAGGCGTGCAGAGAAGAATAAACGAATGAGATAATGATTACTCTCATTTCATTTACTTCTCTTGATCCCGGTAATTGAGAAAATTGGGTCTTGGGTCGTATCTAGATAGGACTGGTGGGGGGTTTTGGGTGGGTTCATTAAGGACATTTAAACTCTATAAATGCTACTTATTTAGAAAACGTATAAAAATTTGAACGCAGCGGGACTCGAACCCGCGCCTCCTGGTCGGTTTCCAGGAGACGCGGGTTCGAGTCCCGCTGCGTTCAAATTTTTATACGTTTTCTAAATAAGTAGCATTTTTTTTTTTTTTTTTTTAATTCTTACTTTCACTACAGACTTATTCACAGGTCCGTACCTTTTGTTATATTTACATTTCTTTTAATACTTTTTTTCTATAGATATTACTTAGAACTAGACTTATGTTATATATAAGTAGCATTTATAGAGTTTTCTAAATAAGTGTTTTTTAAATAAGTATTCTAAATAAGTATTCTTCTTTCCTAAGTGTGGAATAACACACTTAGGAAAGAAGAATACTTATTTATTTTTATTATATATACAAAAATGTTTAAAAATATTTATAAATGCTTTTATCACCTGGCGGTGTGGAGTGGACCGTGACATGTGTACATAAGGAGCAGAGATATTGAGACTCCGAATTGGTATCGTGATAAACTTTCTAATTGCTATAATATACAGTTTCAATATTAGCGGTGTAACTTTGACGGTTCGTTTATTTTCTTTTATCTATTTAAGGATTTGTGCTATTTTATAATTATATTTTTAAAAATAATATTGATATACTTTATATTATAAAAAATCGAGGCCGGTCGTGGCACGGCGGCACAAAGTGTGACTGTAACACCGACTGGTTGTGGGTTCGATCCCCACTCGAGGAGATAAAATATTTACTTAAATTTATATTTCCATTTCGTCGCTCTGGTGTCGAGGCAAAGCGCGGCGTTGAGTTCTGCCACTTAACACGCAATGCCTCCAGAATTCGGCTGAAAGTGGGGAACCGAGTGTCTGCTGTGTGCGGGATACAGCGTGAAGCTGATTTTTTATTTTATAAGAAATCAATTAATAAAAAGACAATAAAGCTACTAATAACAGAACGTAGATACGATATTCTATAATACGATACCTAGGTTCTTTATAATTTAAGGTTTTCATTTCAAACTTTACAAAGATTACCAAGTAAATCTTATTCTTTCATTATACGAGACTCTAATGTACTCAGCTTTTTGCCTTATTTCAAGTTAAAATTAAGCGGAAAATGAAAATTGAACTAATTATGAAAGTGAAGAAATCGAGCTAGCGTCAAAATTCCTTCTAACTTATTGTAGAAAAAAGTATATACTGTGCAGTAATCGTTAGTGGGTTCAATTTATATTTTTTTCCGCCTCCCGGGATCATAATGAACGAAACATTAGCTCAGCTTACTTCGATGAAAGCTTTCAAGTCTGTTTGACTCATCTTTGTATTTATTTTAATAAATTGTATAGAATCAGCTTTTAAGCTTCACAATTTACTTTATTTAAATTTAAAAAAGGTTTCTTATACCTTTGTTATTTTTTTTAAAATTAGGAATATTTTTTTTAAATATAAGCTAAAAGATGCATATTATATAATTTTGAGATAAATAAAACTCGACATGGTTTATCGATATTAAGCATATTAAATAAATTATCCATTCATAAGTTATATGTAAATGTATATCTTTTATAATAAAGCTTTACATAAAAGTTTTAAAATAAAATTGGCATAATAAAATGGGATGTATGCCAAAGATCTGCAAAATATTTAAATAAATTATTAAACGAATTGCGCGGTCATTCAATTCGCGACCGCAACACTCATGCGGGAATCGGATATTTTAAAAATTGCACAGATCATTTTTAATTAAAAATTAATTTTGCTTTACTATAATGAGAACGCAATACAGATTATTATTTTTCTCTATCTTATTTACTTTACGTTGTAGCCGTAAAAGTAAAAAAAAAAATCGTATTACGTAAACAAGCCGCTCAAGCAGAATTTAAATAGTTGTGAAAAGCCAATTGATATTCAACGAACACATACTTTTAGACGTTTCATTTTCAACTAGCAAGAAGTTTCTAGAAAAGATCGAAGAAAGTTGACAGGCAAGTGACAAATGTCCTCCTAATTTAATTTAAACACGAAATGAATGGTGACAGACAATGATATAAAATTTAATTAAATCATTATTTGCATCACTTCATCGGCAAAGGAAATTATTTTCACAAAAGGGTAAAATGAATTGAGTTACGAATTAAATTATTGCCCATCGAAGTATATGTATCTATCTTTTAAGGAATTCTCAAGATATTTGTTAAACATTATGAATACATTAAAATAGTATTAAATATAAATTATAATTGAAATTAAAATTATAAGAGTAAATATAAATATTGAGTATATGAAATATTGAGGCCAGTCGTGGCGCAGCGGCACGAAGTGTGACTGTAAAAGCGATTGGTTGTGGGTTCGATCCCCACTCGAGGAGATGAAATATTTACTTAAATGTATATTTCCATTTCTTCGCTCTGGTGCCGAGGCTAAGCGCGGCGTTGAGTTCTGCCACTCAACACGCATTGCCCCCAAAATTCGCCAGAAAGTGGGGAACGGAGTGTCTTAACACTAGGTTCCCTCTGCCTACCCTGCTGTGTGCGGAATACAGCGTGAAGCTGATTTTTTTAATATAAATATTTATTTCTTACCACCTGTTCATGTAATAAAATATCTTGTTTTACGTTATGCAAACGAAATTTATGATCTGTACTTGAACTTTCTCCTTTGTAAGGGCCTTATGATTAAGCATACAATCCACATCTTCCAGTCCGGTTTATTTTAACCTTGAGAAGTGAAAGTGCCGTAAGAGTGAAACTGAGAAAAATGCAGCCCTACCGCTTTCCTAATAACAAGAAATAAAACCATATGTGA
>JAATLQ010032203.1:39156-52580 GCA_013421005.1 Heliconius erato x Heliconius himera | reverse complement strand
GGTAGATTTAGGTGGAAAATAACTATAAAAGCAGTGGAATTGTGTCAATCGGGGGCACTCGCTTGTAAGTGACGGCCCCTGTTGGAAGGAAACTAGTGTGAAGTATTGTTAGTAGGTGATACATATCACTTATTGCAATTACATAGTATCTCTTTCAAAATAGTTTAGAATCATATAGACGATGTGTGTTTTTAACGTGTTTCTTTAAAAACGTTACCCGCTTCCGATTTTTAACAGTACATACATAATCGTCTTTTTAGCTTGTCGTTTATTTTTGATATGAGAACGAGAAGATTTTAAAACTCACATTAAAAACATAATCATAAAGTTTACTTAAATTATCGCAATCTCACTTCAGGAAGTTATGTATGAGAAAATAGGAACGAGGTGATGAAACAAAAATATGAATGTGAAAAATACATGAAAACAAAAAAATATAGGCAACGTAAAGCACTTGTCCTACTACAGAAGGACCTTAATTATAAATGTAACATTTAAAATTGGGACACGCATTCAATACGAGCTCTAGAATATAAAGCGAAAGTGTGTTAACCTTATTCATAACAAAAAACTGTAGAGTCTCACGTAGAGTCGTACAAAATTATTCTAGGCCTCTAAAACTCGAAAGGCGAACTAATTCTCTAATGTACTGTACAGGAGTTGCGGCTTGCAATTTACACCTTAAAAATAATTAAAAACAGCTCTTTTTTCACTTGAAATAAAGTTCAAAATCGTACAATCACTTCGCTCTACGTAACAGACGATAATGCAGTTAACGCAATTACATTACCGTCAAAGGCCAGACCCACTTTTTCAATGCTTAACGAACATAATTTATGTCCATTTGTTCATGGGTTTTTGGTGCTATTTTATTGAGAATGGCGAATATTTTTGATTTTTCTTTTGAAAATTTATAATTTTTTTATTAATGGAACTCTATCGTATTTCGAAATGTATTTTGCGTTGACTAATATCTATTTATTTTATATCTAAAAATTATTAGTAAGCGATTGTTACGAGAGCAAACTTTTGATATAATGGTAACTTTTGTACATAATAATTTTCTAGTAAATAGTAAGTAGAAAGAGAATTACCTTTTAAAAATTGTGAATTTATCTCTCGCTTGTACTAAATGAAAAACGAAACCGAGATATAATCCAAAAAAAAATGATATTCAGATTATTTAAAAATGTACAACTTTTAACAACCAAATATTGCGCCAAAGTGTTCTAATTATCCGACATTTTATTTTTATATTTATTTAGAGGGAACCTAACTACTACTTACTACTTCCTTCCCTACTTTCTACCGATCAAAGCATTGTGTGTTTAGTGGCGGAACTCAACGCACTTTGCTTTATTTGGTAACAAGGGGGAAGAAAATATTAAATATTTCATTTCCACGAGTAAAAATTGAACCCACATCTTTCGCGCTTACAATCACACACCGCTACCACTGCGCCACGACAGCTTCGATATTCTAATTAATCTACATTTACCTATATAAATACATGTCGCCCACTCATCCCTTACACCACACAGTGGTAACCGCCGAATCAGTAACGTATTACGTCCGGCTAACGATATAGAAAGACGAAATGAATCGTTTCCGAGCGAGCGCGGCGCGATATTAAAATTCATTTCCAAAGCCTTTATTGCTCTGAACTTTGAAAGCTGATTGTTCTTTGTGTGGAAATTCCACATTTTCTAACGTTTGTTACTTTTGGTTTTAACTGTTTCATGTTGAAAATTTTCAGGAACACGCAATATTTTTTATTTTGCTCTACCTCGCTCTTTATGAGTAGAGTCGGCTTCGGTTAGCTGACTATGTAGAGCTGTGCGGTTTTGATGAACAGAATTTATTTTGAGTGAAATTAAATATGAATAGTGAATTTCTAGTCAAATTAAGCTAGTTAAATATTTTTCATTGTACTACATATTAGAAGTTTGTTCGTAATATGTTTACGACAATATTAAAATGATATAAACGACAGCAAATATAAGACTATTTTTCTTCTTTTTTAGCTTCACGCTTAAAGGATAAATGTAGCTTCTCATAGCAGAGTTCACAGAGGGAACCTTCGGGACCTAGTATTACTACACTTCGTTCCCATTAAAAACAATCCGTTTCGTATTTTCCGCCGGCTTCTCGACACATATCGTGTTGGGTGGCGGAACTCAACGCCACGCTTTGCTTCACTACCAGAGCAAGTGAAATATTAATATAACGACGGCCACTTCATAAAGTATTAAAAAAAACCACTCAGCCAAAACCTGTTACTGCAACACCTTAGTCGACCAAAAAAACTGACTTAATTTGTAAACGTCAACCGACGATACGAGATTGTGGAACCTATTTATTACAAACTTCCCAACCGTTACTTTGACACTTGTCGGGTTAAAAGTTTCACGTTTTATTTAGTTTTGCGCCCGACAACGACAGTACATGGTGCTGTGACATCTAATGCTTAAGATAGATGAAACTTTTTAACTGGTTCGATAAGCTCTACATGATTTAAAATAAATCTGTTAAAGCTTTCTTTTGAAACATTGTAATCTTGCTTAAATTGTTGTTATTTGGTCTCTATATTTATTATAGACAAAGTGACGGGTTTTTTTTAATTTTGGATAGGCAGAGAGAACACAAAATATAAAGTCGAGGCAAAAGTATTTTGGTATTGTTCATACAAAGGAAAATATTCTTTTTAGGTATATTTTTTTTATTTATTTATAATATGTATGTACCGTTTTGATCGTTGCCTTGTTGGCACCTTATGGGTAGTAGTGTCATGATCCCATTCCTGTAGAAATTTTGAGATTTTTGATTAAAAAATCTGACAGGTGACAGGTGTTCACAGTGTTCTTTTGAAGTTAGCTTTATACTTCCTAAAGTGTTCTGCAATGACCGAAACAGGAGGAAATCTGATGGAACAAGGTCAGAGCTATACGGAAGATGCATCAACACATCCTAGCCTCTCTCTCAATTTTTGCTGCGTGGCTGTAGAGAGTTTTTCTCAATAGATTTTTTTAACCTTATCAGTTGCTGACAAAAGAGTTCATAATCGATAGTTTTACCTGGTGGCAAAATCACTTTATCACCTGTAATCGACTGTTTAAGAAATGGTTCGGAATTGTTACATTTCAACAGAGAATCTGTTTTAAAATTGATTCACAAAAGTCAAGATTTTTCTGGTACCCAGACTTTTTTAAACGACGTCAAACTGTTTTATGATCGACATCCAGTTCTTCAGCAATGCTATGCTAGCTACTAATATGTCGATCTTGCTCCACTTTCTCAAAAATGGCATAAATGTTATTTGTGACAGGACATTTGTCCAGAGCAAACCTCACCTTTCACACAAAAATTTCCAGACTTAAAACGCTTGAACCATATTTGTGCTACTCTTAATGATACCGCATTAAGTCCGTAAACTGCACAAATTTTATTCGCGGCGTTCATCGCATTTTTACCTTTTCTGTAATGAGACTTAAAATGTACCGAATTTCTTCGTCACATGATTCACAATGAACGTACATTTTGCTTGCTTGAAAATCAATTGAAAAATGCCGGGAACTAGTGTTTTTTTTATTTATTACATCTTCAAAATATCACATTTAGAGGTAGTAAAACCAGCCAGTAACATTCAGTACAGCCAAAGAGGTTTGATTTCAAAATATGAAAATACTTTTGTCCTGACCTGATTAATAATAATTAATCACTCCGGGAGAAAAGAGAATCTCCCGCTTAATTTTCGAAATTATGTTGAATCTTGCCAAATTGTCTTGCCGTAAAACGTCGAGAATTAAACTTTATATATTGAGCTTGCTATGTGGAAAAAAGTATGAAATCAAAACCGCAATTCCTTTAGAATGTGGCGAAAAATGGGGAATTGAAAAGTATTAATGGAAACGGAGTGTTTTAATACTAAGTTGCCGGATTCCCTCTACTGTAGAGTCGCTTACTAACTAAACTTCCACTTTATAGATGTGCAATTATATATATTTCCTCAAGGATTCTTGAATAAAAAAATAATCAGTAGATAAAATATATTCTTATCCGATTTCTGTAAAAGGAGGAGATTACCAATTCGATTCTATTATTTTTATGTTTGTAACCTCACAACTTTTGATTGGGTAAACCGATTTTGATGATGCTTGATTTATTTGACAGAATCTGGTTGAAACTGGAAGTCAATCCTTTTCCATTCAACTACCATTTTTTAATGAAATGGCAAAAAGTTTGAACCCTAGTTTAGAATAAACTAATAAGTTAATAAAGTATAAATACAATAGCACTATTTATAAGACTATTTTATCATAATTCTTTTCTTTAGGCATTAAGCTTTTGCGCTGAAGAGACATAACTTTTTATCGAAAATATTTCATAAAAAGCTGTAGTACGTGTTACATGATTTATGAACCGCCCTTACCATCGGCCCTCTAGAGATAGGAACAATCTAGGTGTCCTAAATGGAAAAAAATACTACGTTAGGTTGAAAAACCTTTCAATAGCAGCGACAGTGGAAAATGATATATTGATATGAAAATATATTGTTCTTTTATCATTATATTTTACGAGCTTTTTGTAGGCTTTGACGGCATCGACCACCTTAGTAATTTTATTTATTTTTTTTACTTCTTAGCTTTTGTGTATTCCGCACACAGCAGGAATGGCATAAAGAACTTAGTGTTAAAGCACTCCATTTCCCATTTTCTGCAGAATTCGGAAGCATTTGTTGAGTGACAGAACTCAACGCCGCGCTTTGCCACGAGAAGCTTACTTCGAAGCAATTTTAAAAATACTTACAATTATTTTTATAATCAATCCCAAAATTGATGTTTACTTTCAAAATCATATTATTTTTTTCATATTCGTTCGTCATACAAAAGACATATATATTATAAAAGGCAGAGAAAATCTGCCAAAACACTCAGTTCTCCTTACTTTTGTACTTTTCAGAGGGAATAAATAAAAAAAAAACTCATTTTTCGAATCGGATCGAACAGATAACGATCATTACAAATACTAATAAACTGTACTAAATTCTTACTTTACATAAACATATTACAGAATCAAAATAAACAATTATTACAACATACTACAAACAGAAGAAACTACCGCATTTATGTATATTAATTATGCAAGATCCTGCTCCGATTCTAAGTTAAGAAGCCCAAGTGTTCAGCTTATATGGCATGTCAATATTAGCACGAACATCGTTTAACTGAAATTGGCGGTATGTTTAAACACAAATACATACACCGAGCAATGCGAGTGTTTGTCCTCATTTATTTATTTATTTTGGCTTCGTGCTATATCCCGCACATGGCAGGGATAGACAGAGGGAATATGGAAATCTAGTGTTAAAATATTAAGACATTTCTTTCTATACGCCAATTTCCATTGAATTCTAAAGCGTTGCATGATAAGTGGCGGAACTCAACGCCGCGCTTTGAATCGTTACTGTAGCGAATAAATGAAAATATCAAATATTTCATTTGATAGTCACATGCTTGATCCCTTGCACTACGGTTGGCTTCAACATATATTTATTATTTTGTTATATATTTTGTAAAAAGAAAAGAGAAATGAAGCTCATCGTGGCGCAGCATAAACACACAATGCCTCCAGAAATTAGCGGAAAAAGGGTGCATAGTGTCTTAAAACTAGGTTCCCTTTGTAGGATAGGCTGCCCTGTTGTATGCAGGATATAGCGTGACGCTAGAAAAAATAGAAATGACACAGCGTCCGACTGTATACGCAAGAGTTGTTAATTCGAATTCCCCTCGAGGAAATGTGTTTTTATTATTTTCTTACTCTGATGACGAGTCATATCGCGGCGTACACTGGGGAATAGAGGAAGTCTTAAATTTAGATCCCTCTGTAACTACAGTCGCGGGGTACTTAGCTGCAGGTACAGTGACACACATTAAACAATGAATGATATTGTCATAGCCTTTCCTTCACAAAAAAAAGAACCAAATAATTATTTCATAAAAATTGTATAGATATTAAAACAAATCCATACTAATTTTACTTAATATAATTATCTCCAGCTTTCATTATTTATTGCAAAAATACCTACAACAAATTGTTTCAACGACAAAAGTTATAATTAAGATAAAATGATATTTAAAGATACTTAAGTGACAGTTTTATTGATGATCAAAATTTATGGAAAGTTAGCGTTTTGTTTACTTTTAGTATAATTAGATTCATTTTGTTTTTTATTACTTCGCTGTTTCCCGTGCGTATATAGTGGGGTAGGCAGAGGGAACCTACTGTTAAGACACTCCATTTTCCGCCCAATTTTCCAAATATTATTTGATGAGAGGCGGAAATTAGCATCACGCTGTCTATATCTTATCACCATAGCGAAAAAATAAAATAATTCATTCCTTCAGTAGGAATCGAACCGACAACCGTCGCGTTTTCATTTCAACACGTATATCGATATTTCAACATTTATAAATAAAATGTACAGGAAATAAAAAAATAATAAAAGTTCTGTGGATAACCAATTTACAGAGGCAGTATGACATCAGTATTAGTTTATGGTTTCGATGGTAACCCATTTTACCTGAAATCGGAACCATCTCGGGCACTTGTCTTGTCACGTGTCATACACAACGCTTGGTTACTTTTGTTTGAACACGGTGGTGAAGCCTCAGGCATAGTACGTTATATTTTTTAGTACATTTCAATTACATCTCTACATTATTTTAAAACTAGCGACTCTCACGTGGTATCGGCCGATTTTTTTTTTAAATTATTTAAGTGTATTTATTATACAAATTAATATTTTCATTTTTTCATTTCAGGGCAAAACAACGCCTCAAAATTCGGTAGAAAGCGGGAAACAAGATTGTGGTGGGTGTCTTAACACTAGATATCCTGTCTATCCTGCTATGTGCGGGATACAGCGTGAAGATAAAAAAGGCTAAATACCATTAAAACTATTGTAAATAAAAGCTCAACTAAACTTACGCGTGTAAAAGGCAACAGTAAGAGGGCACACTATAAACAAGACGCATCACGCACGTAGCGCGGCGATCGTTTATTTCCCCGGAAGGTATTCTACCGCTTAAGCAACATCGCGTGACCGTAGAGCAAATTGAGTAGATATATACATTGTAGTTTATACTGATATAAGAATATATTTTAATCGGTAGAGCTATTAGGCTTCATTGAAGCTTCACGCTTTATCCTGAACTTGGCAGGGGAGGCAGATAGAACCTGGGAACCTAGAGTTAAGACATTCTGTCCCGATTAAAATACTTTCTCGATTTTTCGCCGAATTCTCGGAGCGGAACTCAACGCCGCATTTTCGCTCGTTACTAGAGCGAGGTAATGCGAATATTAAATATTTTATTCCTCTGAGTGGGAACTGCACTTACAACCGTCGCGTTTACAGTCACACGCTTGTGCCACTGCACGACGACGGCCTCAACTCTCTAATTTAATTAAATAACCTAATAACAAGATACTCCACTCCTCGCTTACCACTTGAATATGAAACTTAACTTGTTAAGTGACGGGACTCAAAGCCGCGTTTTATCTTTCAGTATGGAAAAATAGAAAAAAAAATCAAAATATAATCATTTCATAGCCATAAATTTTATTTTCTAGTGGGGATCAAACCCCAAACTACCACATTTAAAGTCACATACTGCCCAACTGCGCGACGACGGCTTCTCATAATACACTATAATAATTCATAATCATATAAATAATGTAATGTACATAATCATAATAAATTAGTCGGTGTATTAGCTGCGACCATTATCAGTAGTCCTTATAGTGACTTAGTTAATTTTGCTTAACCCCTTTGATAGGCTAATAGAGGCAATCAATTTGATAATTTCAAGGAAATACACTTAATGGGATGAAAATTAATATTATTATGAAATTTCAGATTTTTAATTTCACATCTTGAATATGTTGGAGACTGTCGGGGCATCCAACTGTCAGCGGTGGTTGTTGGTTCGATCCTTACTCGATGGAATGATAACATTTAAAATTATTTATTTCCTCGACGTTGAATTCCGAAACTTAACACACAATGTCACTGTGTCAATAATTAGACGATATGTGGAGAGAGTAGTGTCTTAACTCTAGTTTCCTTCTGCCTACTCTGCTACGTGGCATACAGCGTGAGATTATAAAAAAAAAAAAATTGTCATATTAGGTCGTGGTACAGAGGGACATACATGCGACTGTAAATGTGCCCGTTATGGGTTCAATTCCAACTTGCTTGAGCCCCTGCGCCACGAATGGCCTGGAACTCGACTTGAGGCCAGTCGTGCCTCCCCCCATTAAAAACATCAATACTTAAAAAATACATATTAAATAAACGAAACATTATTTGAACACAATTTACTTATTACAATTTCACAGCAATTTGTGCCCCCTTAACCGATATTTCTGTGTTAAATTCATATTACAACCAAAAAAAAGTGAATCCAGCAACTTTACCCCCTATCCCATACAATTTAGGGACCGAAATGAAAAAAATTTTGCACCTGCAACACCTTTTATAACTAAACTGGAACAAGTCAAAACTTGTTGTGGGTAATTTTCTGAAACGACTTTAAAAAGCTCGACCTAGTGGAGAGAATAATACGTATTTAGGTTAGTCGCTCACAAATGTTTAATTTTGCGGACAATTTTGTTTTTATTTTCTGTTAGCGAATGCTTTGTTGAGTAGAAGACCTCGAGTAGGGAGCATGTCTTATTAAAGTTTGTTCATTGTGGATCAAGAACTTGTATATGAATGTGTGTATGTACTGACAAGTGTCTCGCATATTGCAGGAGAGGGCATTTAGTTTTAAGACTTTGAGTGGCGGAACTAAACGCTACACTTCGCCTCATTACCAGAGCAAAGAAATAAAAATATTAAATATTTCATTAACCTAGTGGGAATCGAGCCCATAAGCGTTCTCCTGCACCTCGACAGCCTTATAATAAAAGAAAATATAATAAAAATATATAAATATAATAAAATACTTTCAATATCATTTCCTAATACAAACACAGCTTACCCATCCCCTCGTTCCACCATTAAAAGTTACTGAAATAGAAAAAAATACCCAAAAGTTCAAAATTGATTTTGCCTAATTTCAAAAGAATATTCGGTTCGTTTAACTTTTTTTTAATTAAATGACTTAATCGTGATCGTTTCTTTTTAAATAAAGAATGAAAGTTGTCTATTGAAGCGCAGTTGATAATTTTGATACGCGACGGTTAAGGTTTCAATTCGAAGGTATATTATTTATCTAAAAATCTTTATCTATGTCCAATCTAGTGTATAGTATGACAGTACGGCGTTAAGTGACATTGCAATTAGATGTTTTGGTGCTATTCATTCTTTTTTTTTATGGAAAAGGACAAGGCAAACGAGCGTTCGGGTCACCTAATGGTAAGTGATTGCCGCCGCGACCCCATGCAACACCAGAGGAGCTACAGGTACGTTGCCGGCCTTTAAGGTGGAGTGGAGGATATCGACCTGGAAACACTGCCCCAGGTAGGCCATTCCACAGTTCCGTGGCTCGTGGAAGGAAGTTCCTACAAAACCGCACAGTAGTGGATCTTTATCTATTATTATCAAAAGCAAATTGCAAAAGAAAACACTTAATTTATTTATTCATTTTATTTACATTTCATTATAATTTACATCCAAGACGTTAATATACAAAAAAACTGTTAAAAAATTTACAAAAAAAAACATTTAAAGCTTTAATGGCGCCATGGGACTGCTGCTAACTTTAATCGCGGCGGTTATGGATTCAATCCTCAGTGAGTACAATGTCTCAGGAAGTATATCGATATATCGGTAGAAAGTGTCTTGCTATGTTGCTTGCTGTGCCTGGAATTAGACCCCCCGGACACGCAAGGAAGATTATGTAAATATTCTATTTAGTGCACGGACGGTGCTTTTAAATCTTAAGGTTCCCTGGAAGAGATCGCTTTAAGCGATAAGGCCACCGTATACTGTACTTTTAGATTATTTTTAAGTTTGTTTGTTATGTTTTATGTGAGCAATAAAGTACATTTATTATGGTAAAATGTCGTGGTCTAAGATATGAGAGTCAATAAACTGATCACTGGTGATCCAAGACCATGGAAGATGGAATAAGTTGAATACGAAGGCAAATACTGGTGACAAACAGCAGAATTTTTGCCTTTGATTTATTAAAGAAGGAAGAAGAAAGTTAACACGGAAAGAGAACGGAGTGTCCCAGGTTGACCAGGATCAGCCTCTCTCTGCCTTCCCTATTACATATTGGATAAAATCAATTTCCATACAAAATCACATACAAAAGTCTTACAACTACACACAGCAAAACCCAAATTAGTTTCAAGATTTGTCGATATTAAGAAACATAATATACATACATACATATAAAATATAACTCGGGAACATTTTGTTCGTACTTAAGAGCATTATGTTGAAGGGCAAATTTAATAACTCCGTAAGGGTCGTAATCTTCCCTTAATACCGACCGGCTACGAAGGGTTGCTTTATTGAAACTAGAATTTACTTTAACATGCCGAAACTTTTTGCGTTATAATGGTTTTTTAATATTTTATTCTTTGATTATTATTGATTAATTTGTGACCTATATCCGGTTTTTTGTTGTGGTTTTGGTTAATATGATTTGTAGTAAGTGGAATTACTTCAAATAAGGTAGCATTATGGTGCAGTTGAAATGTTTGATTTATAGAAGCCGTTTTGACGCTACGTCTTATTTTGAATGTGTCGTTTGTGGGTTCGATTTTCAATTAAAAGAAATTATTATTATCAATTTCGCTCAGCATGTAATGTATCGGAAGTCTAGTGGTGCATGGATAATCGCTTCCGTCGAGTGTTAGGACGCTAGGTTCTAACTACTTAGGGTAAGTAGTTGGAACTAGCGTCACTACTTAGGGTAAGTAGTTGGAACTATGTGAAGAATTTAGCGTAAAGTTAAAAGAAAAAAAAATACGTCAAATTTCCTAAAATTGTAGCTTAGAATGACAAAAACTCTATTCAAAATCATCTCTAGTTGTAGATATTTCGACCAGTTAAATGTACAACAGATGGCAGGCAACCCTTTATAAACAAGTCACGTTTAGAATATATTTTTAGTAGTTTTTCAGCAGTTTCCAGGTTCCGTTCCCGCTCACCATATGTTTTGTCTCGCTACATGTAAAATTGTATCGTCAAATCAAAAAATTCTCAAAATTTCAAGCGATTTTTCGTACATAGTTCTGTTATTTGGACGACTGTGTCCGCTGTTGTACAGAATTTTGAATAGAAGCGATTTAATATTCCTTTTATTCGGTCTTTTGGAAAAACGGAATAGAGAACGGAGGGAAAGTCACAAACACAAGAATATATTTACAATAAAAATAATAACAGTTGGTTATTATTATTTCATTGGGAAACCATTCAATTAATATATCAAACAAATAACAATGAATTTGAAAAAAAATATTATCCAAAGAACTTTGTTTCTAACGAGCTGATCAATCAGGTCACTAAGATTACACATAATATCTTCTGCATTTGAAGGATATGTGCGGAAAAAAATACATGAAGATTTTGAGATAAAAAGATTTTGAAGAGTGGATGAAGTGTCCTACATTAGATTTCCAGGTTCCCTCTACCTACGCTACTATGGACGGAATACAGCGTGAAGAGATATTGTGTGAGTATGGAGTATACTCGAACTCATGTCTATTGTGAAACATTTTTTATTAGTCAAGTGAAGCACGATATTTATTGGTTTGGGCCCGTTTTTCTGATCGTTCCTAATGTATTTTAATTGTTTTTAGATATAATATAATTAAATATCACGCAAAATATTGATTTAAGGACGACTAGACGAGCGTACCTCATATCCTTCCACCTTCCTTCCTATCAGAAATATGCATTTACAAATTTTCGTTCAAAATGCTTATCGAACTCACAACCATTGCAAATATTTTCCATTCCACTTCGCCCAACAGTCTCTACCTAAACAGTGTAGAGTATAAAAAAGCACAGTATTAAGCTTTTCCAGCCTTAGAACGACTAAGCGCCTCATAATTCCTATTTTATACCCATTTTTATTTCCGCTGACTTATGAATCTCTTTTGTTTCATGCAAGTGACCTACATCTGTATTGTAATGCTATGATATGCGAGCTTGAGCTCTTTATTTTGTAGAGTAAGCTGTATGTAATATAAAAAAGTACTTCGATTTTTGCTATTTGACGTTTAATGAAATGGTTCGATTTCCACTCGAGAAAATGTATTATATATTTATTTTTGCTCCACGCGTATCCCGTATATATTGTAGGGTACGCCACTTTTCGCCGAATTTGCGATTTGTTTTGTTATCAGAGTGGCAAATCGAATCCACAACTGTCACGTTTACATTCCCACGCTTGTGCTACTGCGCCAAGGCCTCATTATATTTACCACAGATAAAATGATAGATTGAGCATTCTCTTTCTCTCTCTCTCTCTCTCTTTGTCACCATGACAGGCAACGAATATTTTAAAACCAATTGAATCCAAAAGGTGTCTTCAACTTCCATATATGGTAGCGTCAAACTTATTGGTAAAAATCATTTTATTATAGCTCTATGACTGAGCTTTTGGGCTTACTCGCGGATGACAGACCTGCAAGCTTACGCGATCAGCAGGCCCAAGGTATTTTAAACTTTAGTACCTGGATCTGGAGAGTATTTGAATAGTAGTACTTACTATGCGATATGTTAGAGCTGTCACAGGTAATACGCTGATAAGTGTTGGTTTAAGTGATAAAAGATATTTTTCGTTTTATATTTTTTTAGATTTTGTGAGTAGTTAAGGAATGATCTATGGCGACACTCTGTACTCTCTGACTACCCATAAATAAAGTCTTGAGTTAATTATTTTTAATCTACGAATAAGTAGGAAATGGAGTGAATAACATGCAAATATTTCAATAAAAAAAGATTTTAATGAAATAATAATTTTTAAATTAACCTCCACCCTTAAGTTTATATAGTAAATAGCTCTTACGGTAAATAAAAATAACTAAGAGATAAATATAACCATAAGCATTTATCGTGTATGATAAATAGATTATACAACACACGAAAAAAAACAACGATTCAAATCAGCAGTTCCTGAGATTAGCGCGTTCAACCAATCAACCTAACAAACATTTCAGCTTCATAATATTAGTATATATATATATATATTTATATATATATTTACTATTCGCTTACGCCTAAACCTTACACGTCCAACTCTGCCAGAGCTAGCGCTAAATTGTCAGACGCAGTCGCTGTCGGATTACACTGACGGACGTCTTCGCCCAGACTCGGTGCGGGCTTAGCAACATCCACGTACTGGCTTTATATATGAATATTGTTCACAAATTTCAAATTCTACTTAATACTGTAATATAAA